>JASDQU010436101.1:0-21382 GCA_032191745.1 Picea mariana | reverse complement strand
GAGTTGACTAGATACATCAATGAACCAATAAGTTGCATATACTCCCTGCCATCTTCCAACTCAGAAGTAAAAGAGTCTATCTTCCTTAAGTTGATCACCATCAAATTGGTCATTGGTTTACAATGATCCATCCTAAATCACTTCAGGATCTCTAAAGTGTACTTCTCATGTCCGAGAAAGATCGCGCCCGATCGCTGCCAAACCTCAAGTCCCAAGAGGTAGTGGATTGGCCCAATGTCCTTCATCTAGAATTCTGACACTAGATATAATTTGCAACCTGCAATCAATCTGTTTGCACCTGTCAAAATGAGATCATCAATGTACAAGACCAGAATGAGAATCTCATATCCAACCAATAGAAGGTACAGGTTGGGATCTGCCTCACTCTTAGTGAAGCCCATGCTCTCCAGATAACTGTCAATCCTTCCATACTAGGCTCTAAGCGCATGTTTGAGTCCATACAGGGATTTCTTAAGCCTGCATACATGTGTATCCTTGTTGTAGACCTAAAACCCCTGTGGATTCTCAATATAAACTTCTTCCTCAATGATGCAATTGAGAAAGGTGGTTTTCACATCCATATGGTGAATTATCCAACCCATCTCAGAAGCTATCGACAAAACTGCATGAATAACAGAGTATCTAGCTACGGGAGAAAATTTCTCCTCGTAAGCTACTCCCTCTCTCTGAGAAAACCCACAAGCCACAAACATGGCTTTATGCTTCTCCACACTGCCATCTGCTGCATGCTTTACTTTGTAAATCCACCTGGAAGTCACAACTGACTTCCCCTCTGGTCTCGACACAATCTCCCAAACATCATTGCGCATGATGGATTTGTGATCCTCTACCATGGCATCTCACAATAACTACTAATTGGATGCCTCCTCAAAGTTGGAGGGATATCTGTCTATGACATTGGTCATAAGAGCCATGTAAGTAGGAAACTTTTGAGGAGGTCTAATCTCTCAGAAAGTGGTATTGGGAGGCTCAACATGCTCCTGAGCATCCTGCAAGGTCAACTCAAACCACATGGGCCTCCTGAATGATGTCGAAGGAAATGAATACTACTGCACTTCTACTGGAGTCTGACTCCCTGTTTTGGAAGTCTCTACTCTTGGATCTATCTTTGGATCCTCCTATGACCCCTCTGCATTTGTGGGCAAGTCCTGAGAATTACTAGATGCTAAGTTCTCCTCGAATTTGACATCTTGACTCACCACTATCCTCCGGTGATATGTGAGGAAGACTTTGTAAGCCTTAGAATCCTCATTGTATCCCACCAGTATGCCCCTCTCTCCTGAGGGTTGTATCTTTGTCCTCTTCCCCACTGGAATGTGTATGTAAATAGGACAACCAAAAATCCTGAGATGTCCTATCTCAGACCGTCTTCCAGTGAATGATTCCTCTGGTATCTTTTCCTCCAAGATCCATGTGGGCTCCTATTCTGCAAATACACAGTTGTATTGTAGGCTTCTACCCACAAAAACAATGGAAAACTCTAATCATGGATCATAGCCTTTGTTGTAGTAATCATGGACTTGTTCTTCCATTCAGCCACCCCATTCTATTGGGGGTTTTAGAGAACTGTCTTCTCCCTCTTGATTCCTTCCTCTTTGCAGAAATCAATGAACTCACTAGAGGTGTACTCACCCCCATTATCTATCATGAGTACCTTGATCTCTTGATATTATGGTAGTTGCAGGAGGTATTAACCTCTAGGTGTAACATTTGACAAGACTAGAATATTCTGGGAAGTAAGAGAAACCCTAAACAGAAGTGTGAGAACCCTAGAAGACATGTCGGCTCGACATAATATATAATATTAAGGTATTATACTCCAGGAAGACAAGTCGGCTTCATAGGAAAAATATAAACAAAAAATATAATTACCATAAAGTCAGGTTGGCCCAACCAGAAAGGTCACTGGAAAGATTAGTATAAATAGAGGACGTCTTGGCTCATTTGTTCACTTTCTCTCACCCAGAAAACCAAAAACAATGCGCAAGTTTGGAGAAGGAGTGCAGCTGCAACTACTGCAACTGGGAATTTTGGTCTTTGGTTATGGTTTGGACTTTCTTCCTTAGTTATGGTTTGGATTCTTTGTTTGGTACATTATCTTTGGAGAGAAGTATGCTACTTTGGTTGGCTATTGGTTCTAGGGTTTTCTTCCAGAATTATTATGTCTATCAAGGTTAAAGGTGCTCGGGGGTGGCTGTGTGCCTATTGTTGGGTGACAATATTTCTATATTGTTTATGGGAAAAAAAACACATCTATTTTATTCTAACAGGTTGTGGGCCCACACTATCTTTAGACAATCTAACCAATGGAAGATAGATCTTGAAGTTATTTGTTAAAGCTCGTTGTGGCACCAATTACAACTGCAGCTAGGTTTTCTAATTATGCAACTGCAACAAACCCTAACCCTTGTGTTTGGGCACTTATGGTGAAGCATTTGACCTAATTCCTTGATATCCTAGTGTGCCCTATCCTAGTGCACCTCTTGGTACCTTCAGCTAGAAAAAACGTTAGGTTTGAATTTTTGGTTGAAGTCAAAGTCAAAGGTTGACTTATATTCAAATTGATTTTGTGATCAAATTTGAAACTTTAGAGTTTCTAGCTTGTTCTGATCAATGAATCTTCTGATTGAGTTTCTAATCTCTTCTTGTTAAGATGGTATCTAGTTTCATATTGGAATACAAGTTGGACGATGCTACAAGGTTTCAAAGGTATGCACTTGTATATGCTATCCAAGTCATATCATTTAGCAAAACATGAATTTGTTTGAAGGGAAATTACTAGAGACATTTTCCAAGCTTTAATCGTTGATTCAGTGCATTCAAGAGAACAAGCACACCCTCCATAGCAATCGAGGCTTCAGGTTTCAGGTTTGATCAAATTGTTAAGATTCAAATTTGATTATATCAAGGGTGATAGTTGCCACATTACAAATCATGAAAACAATGTTTAAAAGGTTCTATTATTTCTAGGTGCAATGAATACCTGACTACATATGAATACCATTGATATAGATTCTTATTGTACTTGTTTGCAAGATAAACTAACATATCCTCTAGAGAGATATTTTTTTGTTTGCTCTTGTTGTTCTTGTTCTAGGCAGGTACCCTTGTGAAATATGTTTGATGAACAATCTTTGAGAATTTTGTTATAGAAGAAGTTTATAAGGATGATATAACTGCCAGATGGACAACAATCAGAGAATATAGAAACAAACTTAAAGAGACTTAGAGGAGTCAGACTAAGAGGAAGTCAGTAATCAAAAGGAAACCAGAACATGCTTGTTACACTTTGCAGAAAGAAAAGAGAGTTGCAGCAGATGGAAGCATGGACTCTCTCGGATGTAGGGAGATGATCACATAATTCCAAAAGAATAGCATGCATATTTCTCATTCAAGCATGAACTTGGGATTAGGAGGGATCTAATCCCCAATGATATGATCCATCTAAGAAGAATCCATGAAGACTGTGAAGTATCTATCCATGTTCTTCATTGGAAGTAGCAACCATTTGAAAAGAATATTTGAGTATCCTTGGTTGTCCATCTACATTTCTATGATGAAAGGAAGAAGTTGGAATCTTCAAGAAGGAAGGGCGAGGAATCTATATAAGACTCTATGAACCTCAAAGTTGAAGAACATGAATATTCCAAGAAAGAAAGAAATTCTAGAACAACCAACTGAACCATGTATTATGCCGAGAATCATAAGACTACCAACATGTTTTGAACCCACTAGAAGCACTCAAGCAAAAGGAATGGAAGGAAGTTGTGATGAAGACCAATGTATGTGAAAAATTGTGAAAAAGACTTATAAATGGAAGCATTGATAGATACAAGGCGAGACTCAGGGTTAGAAGGTTCTCCCAGAAGGAGGGAGAAGACTATGATGACATCCTTGTTCCAGTAACTAGACATACCTCTATCTGAGCCATTATATCTCTTGCAGTATCCATGGGTTGGAGTTTACATTAGTTGGATGTAAAAATTGTTCTTCTCAACAGAGTAATTGAAGAAGAAGCATATGTAGAGAAACCTCAAGGTTTTGAGGTATACCATAAATAAACCCATCTATGCAGATGGAAGAAGACCTTCTTGTTGAAATATTGTATTTGCAAAGAGTATTCTATTTTATTATTGATGTATTATTCATTAGATCAATCCCCTTTTGTGGATTGATCATGTCAGACATTGTAAATGACCAAATCCCCTTTTGGGACATTTGAGTTATGATATATAGTTTCATGGATTTATCAATTTAGATTGGCAAGGGAGTGTAGCTGACAGAAGAAGTGCCTCATGGATATGTTTTAGTTCAAGAGCTTTGCCACGATGTCATGGGCTAGCAGGAAACATAATTCTTTTGCACTCAGCATTGTAGAAGTAGAGTATATTGTAGCTTGTGATGCTTGTATGGAAGCAATGTGGCTCTGTAAGATGGTTTCTAGATTGTTTGATCAGGTGTTGGATTCGATCGTGATATATTGTGATAATCATAGCTATGTGAATCTTTTAGAGAACCCGATGTTCCATGACAGGTCGAAGCACATTGAGATCAAGAAGAGTCCAGAGGGGAGAAGTGGTTCTCTAGTATATCTCCACAGATGAGTAGATAGCAGATATTTTTGTAAATCTTTTTTCCAAGATGAAAATTTTGCATACTTAAGGGACAAGTTGGTACTCGTGGAGATGACTTCCTTATTGGAAAAGGAAGATATTACTCCCAGGTTGGGAGGGAGCACTGATATGTTATTGATTTATGGGTAGTCATTTTTCAGTTCGGAAAATGGTCTAGGTTGGGAAATCACCTTCCAGTCCATAAAGTGACCCAAGATTTCTGATGGACATGAATTTTCCAGTTTGAAAAATGGTCCAAATCGAACATGCATTTTCCAGTTCGAAAAATGGTCCAGATCGGACAATCATTTTTGTAATGAAAATGGTCCGATAGATTTTTGATGTACCATAGACAATGATTCCCCTTGTGGCCAGTGTGGGGGAATAGTCTAGGATAGTCATTATTATTGGCATTCACTCTGAGTAGTGGCCAAGCAGAATGGTCCACCTCTCCGAGTAGTCATTGTTTCAAAGTTCACAACTGTGAGCAGTTTCGAAGAATAGTCTGTTATAGGAGGTTGGTGTAGAACAGTCATTTCCATAGGAAATGGTCCGGATAGTCATTCCCTAGGGAAGAATCATTTTATTCATGTTACACTATGATTAGTGCCAGAGGAATGGTCGAGGTTCAACAATCAAGGATAGACATTCCCTAGGGAAGACTCATTCTCTCCAAGTTGCACTGTGATTAGTGTCGGAGGAATGGCCCAGTTAAGTGAATGGTCCAGGTTCAGAAATCAAGGATAGTTATTCTTCTATGCTTGGGAAGAATAGTCCAGATAGACCATGGCTGATGTTTTTACTTTCTGAGGGCAGTTGCTCTTCCAGATCTCAGAGATGTGAGTGGAGGAATGGCCTTGATGACTCAGTTTGTATCATGATATTGTTTATGCAGGTTGATATCGGATGATATGATTGTTGTGGAGACTATATGTCTATGGATAGTAGTTGTATGCTACGATGGTTTATGTGCTCCACTGGTAGTTACTATGTGTCACTGGTTAGTAGTTGTGTGCTACTAGGAGTGGTTGTTTACCACCGGGTAGTAGTTGTGTACTACTATGGATAGACACAATTGTGTTCTATTGGATTGCATTGTAGCAGTTGCATGATATTATTTGATTTCCAGCTAGATGGATAGTCAGTGTGCTAGTGGACAAACATTTTCCCTATGGAGAATGGTCTAGGTTGACAGATTTTTGACGTATCATGGACTAGTATTTTTCCTAAGGCATAGTTTGTGGCCCGATTAGGAAAATGGTTCAGGACCAATATTCTCCCGAGGCACAGTTATTGGCCTGATCAGGTTGAATAGTATGCCCTCTAAGGACATGACGTCTTGATTAGGGTGGCTGATATAGGACTGATATTTTCTAAGGCATGGATATCTATGGTACATATGACCCGATTAGAAAATAGTTTGAGATTGGCATTCTTCTAGGAATGGTTTATGTATCCCATGACGTGGCTTTCAACATCTGTTGGGATAATCATTCTTCTAGGATGTATATATGGATTAGAAGAATGGTCCTTGCATCACTCTGATTGAGTGAGTGACTTATTCAACATCATGCTTGATTACTCAGATGGAGTATGGCTTCGAGAGATGATGCAGTTGATGCTATTAGATGATACTGATAGTGGTGATGTTTCTCGTTAGTTGATCTATGTGATCATGAGATAGCATGTGTGGCTATGATGATGCTACCAATTGAATGGTTTGTTTTTCTCAAGACCATTGCTTTTAATACCTTCCTAGCTAGGAGGGAGTGTTGATATTATAGTGGTTGTGGGAGGTATTAACCTCTATGTGTAACATTTGACGAGACTAGAATATTTCGAGAAGTAAGAGAAACCCTAAAAAAATGTGTGACAACCATAGAAGACATGCCGACGCAAAAGAATATATAATATTAAGCTATTATACTCCAGGAAGATAAGTCGGCTCCATAGGAAAAAGATAAACATAAAATATAATTACCAGAAAGTCAGGTCGGCCCAGCCAGAAAAGTCACTGGACATATTAGTATAAATAATAGAGGACATCTTGGCTCATTTGTTCACTCTCTCTCACCCAGAAAACTAGAAACAGTGCGCAAGTTTGGAGAAGGAGTGCAGCTGCAACTACTGCAACTGGTATTTTTCATCTTTGGTTATGGTTTGGACTTTCTACCTTGATTATGGTTTGGATTCTTTGTTTTGTACACTAGCTTTGGAGAGAAGTACGCTACTTTGGTTGGCTATTGGTTCTAGGGTTTGCTTCCAGAATTATTCTATCTGTCAAGGTTAAAGGTGCTCGGGGGTGGTTGCATGCCTATGGTTGGGTGACAATATTGTTATATTTTCTATGGAAAAATGAGCAGATCTCTTTTATTATAACATGATATTATTCCCTATCATGTTCTCCACCTGAGCTTTGAACACCCTAAAATGGTTGAAGACCTCATCCTTGGTATTCATGAAGTAGATCCATGTCTTCCTGGAGAAATCATCATTGAAGGTCACATAATAGGATGCACCCTTCACTGAAGTCACTGACATCAACCCTCCAAAATCTGAGTGAATAAGATCCAAGATGCCCTTAGATTTGGTCCCGTTGCTCGGAAAGGTTTCCTTGACATTCTTTCCAAGTGCACAACCTTTGCACACTGATGCAGGAGCATCTCTCACATCGAGCGAGCCAGCGCGGAAGTGAAGGACAGTTGGACAAGACCAGCACAAGTTTTGAAATTGTCTCGAAGATACTGCGCCAACCTTAAATGTGATATTAAAGAGAGGCGTACTTTTATATTGTAATCAGACCTTGAGTGTCTCGCTCTCGTCTAAAATAGATGGAGGTATTTATGTTGAGATGAAATAGGTAGATAGAATTTAATATTAGATTAGACAGTTTTAGAAGGAAAGAGGGAAATGGGATATAGACACCCTCACTGTGTATTGTAGCATAAGCATGACTGCAGAGGAAGAAGAGAAGCAGAGAGCTGTGTAGCAGACTCCATGTACAAAAGTTCTAAATTTATATAAAGAAAGCTGTGATTCAGACTCATGGTGTTTACTTATTCTCTGTGTATTGATGTTATGCTCATGAATGGTTTATTCTTCTGTCATGCAATTTCTTTTATGCTATGTATGAATGATTTCTTATTGAGTGTTTGAAATCAGAGGGTGGAAGAGTAAGAGGAATGAGTTTCAATTGTTTCTCTATCTGAGCAAGAGATTCCTACAAGGGGTGCAGTTGAAGTCATCCGCAAGGAGTGCGTTGACGAAGGGCTCAGGTAGTTTAACTCTTGTTCTCGTTCACCCAGAGTGCATTTGGGCACAGGAGTCGTGCAAGGAGTGCGTAGGCCGAGTGAGGTCTCAGGGTTGCGAACCTGAGAAAAATATCGAAAGACTGCTGCTGCAGGAGTGCACAGAGTCGAGGTTCTCAGATATTTGAAAGTATCTGGAGGTTGCCACAAGGAGTGCGTGCAAGGACCCTCTTTGAAGACTCAGAGTCGTGATAAAGCTTAGGAGGGATAAAGCCTTGAAGCTACTGAAGGTAGCATAAGGAGTTGGTGCATATCGAGTGACTCAAGGCGTCGGAATTTTGTGTCACAGGTGATTAAGTCCTGGAAGGAATTCTTGATTCACTTCGTGAAAGTATCAAGGAGGGAAAAGAGCGGACGACCAGGATCTTGTGGAGAGGATTTGCGGAGTCCCGCCAACCATAATATCTGCCAGAGGAGTGGGGAGGTTACGGTTGTATTCAGAGTTCAAGTTCCAGGGATTGTGAGCCATCAGATCACCACCCAGTTGCCCGTCAACCATTTGATTCGATAGGAGTTGCACAGGATTTAAATCCTCGCGAGCAGAGGAAAAACCTCGAGAAGGTATTGGGATAGTGAGGCGTCAGAGTTCGGGAAATCAGGAATCCCGTGGACCAGAGATCAGGTAAATCCATCGTGGAAAACTCGACAAGTTCAAAACCGTCCATCTGTTGGGACAGGTGGCAGTAATCGAGAGTCATCAGTCATCGGAAGGCTCATACAAGTGAGTGCTTTGGCTTTGCAGTCGGCGAGGCCCGAGGTTCGATATGAACCGTCCATCATTCGGACCCGTGTCAGGAGATCTGAAGAAGTCAGGGTTCGGTATTTTGAAGGTCCTAAGCACAGGATACCTTTGCAATTCGGATTCGCGAAGTTTGAAATCTCGATTAGGAGGTAAGTCACGTGTGGGCCCCAGCTGACGTCGTCTCACTGTAGCAGGGGAATCAGAAATTTCCAAAGTGAAATCCCCAAAGCATACGAGAGCCTTCTATCTCTGAAGACGTGTGGCATCAATCTTGACTTCGGAGGAAGTCCCGAAGAGGAGTCATAATGGGGAATCGACATTCGTGAGATCGGGGAAAACAAAAGTAAAAGCACTTCGGCATTAGAATTCGTGAAACCCCGAGGGAGACTTGGAACCGTTGATCCTAATAAACGATCATGGCCGTTGATTTTGTTTATGATGGAAAGGCTTTCAGGGACGTCGCATCGGGAATCGGGGGTCTGGGGAATAAGGAATCACATACACCTTGACATCAGAAACCCCGAAATCCTGATAAGGTATATGACTGCGGTCATATAAGGGGAAGTCGCGTGGACTAAAGGCTTATCCCAGGAGGTTAAGGCAGCAAGGGAGCGTATCGATGTATCGAAGATCGGAAGATCGGGAACCAAAGGGTCGTGACATCGGGAGTTTGAAAAACCCTGAAACCCGATCAGGATTTTCTGTTGAGAACAAAGAAAGAAATGGACCTAAAGGTTGTAAGGTGCCGAAAAAGACCTGTGGGTCAGTTTCAAATGAGATTCCAGTGGAGAATCGAAGGAGCCACTCTGGCTCAGGGGTAAAATTAGAACGATCCTTTAGACCGGGAGGTCAGCGCAGAGGTCTTTGTCGAGGCAGAGGGTGCGGTCTGCGCCAAAGTGGTATCAGAGCCTAGAAAATATTCTTTGCTTTCTGTAGCGGGGAAAAGGAAGATTCACCATGCCACTGAGGAGAAGAGATAGACAATCACCCGATCCAGAGGAGGAAAGGGAAACCTCCAGAGGAAGGGGTAGAGAAGTGCAGAATCCAGAAGTAGAAAGAGATCTGCATAACATACACGCCAGACTTGTGGATGTGGAGATAAGACAAAGGCGCACAACTGATGTAGGAGATATCAGTGAGTCTGAAAATGAAGATGATGCTAGACATGGAGAAGAAGAAATCCCAGCAGAAGATGCAGCAAATGAGTGCTTACTTAAAGCTGTTGCAAGAATGGGTGCAAAGGCGAAGATGGACATTCCAGTTTATGAGGGAAATCTGGATGTAGAAGAGCTTCTAGACTGGATTAGAGCTCTAGACACCTATTTTGACTATGAAGATATCGAAGAGGACAAGAAGGTCAAATATGCCATCACGAGATTAAAAGGACATGCAACCTTGTGGTGGGATGAACTACAAGTAGATAGGCGTTGCCAAGGCAAGCAGAAAATTAAGAGCTAGGACAGGATGATTGCAAAGATGAAGGCAAAATTCATTCCCAGGGACTATCAAATTTCTCTATTCAGGAGGATGCAAAACTTGAGACAGAAGCTGATGACAGTGAAGGAATATACTGAGGAATTTTACAGGTTGAATATCAGGGCAGGTCATCGCGAAAGCAATGACGAAAAAGTGGCCAGGTATATGAATGGCCTAAGATATGAGATTCAGGATGAAATGAGTATGGTGACCATCCGAACGGTGGAAGATTCTTATCAAATGGCTCTGAAAGCTGAAGAGAAGCTGAGCCGAAAGCAGAGTCAAAGGGGCAGAGGTAGAAGTCAGCCCAGAGGCAAATCAGTTTCCCAAGAAAGAATCCAGAAGCCCAGGGACGACTGGAAGAAACCTCAGACTCAGACAGAGAGAGGTGGAACCTCACAGCGAGGGCAGCGATATGATGAACATAGAGGACAACATACTGAGCAAAGAGGAGATTACGCTGACAACAACACTTTTCCTCGTACTAGAGGTAGAGGAAGAGGAAGAGGTGGAGTAATAACATGCTTCACATGTGGAAAGAATGGGCACAAGTCATTCGAGTGTCCAGAGAAAAATAAAGAAACTGGAGAAACTCACATCGCCGAGGCACAGAGGCGAGATGTTGAAGTAGAAGACGCTGAAGGTGGAAGATCGTTGGTGATGCGAAAAGTCCTTTTGACACCAGAGAAAGAAGTGGAAAGTTCAGTCCAAAGGACCAGACTTTTCAGAACAACTTGCAAGACCAAGGGTTGGGCATGCAAGGTCATTGTGGACAACGGTAGCACGGACAATCTCGTTTCAACCGAGATGGTAGAAAAGCTGGAGCTGGAGACGACTAATCATCCAAGTCCATATAAAGTTTCGTGGCTACAAAAAGGACATCAGGTAAATGTCACCAAACAATGTTTAGTTGAATTTAAGATAGGAAGATATAATGATAAGATATTATGTGATGTCATTCCTATGGATCCTTGTCATCTATTGCTGGGTAGACCATGGCAATATGACAAAAATGTGATTCAAGATGGGCGAATGAACACATACACCCTGGAGAAGAATGGGAGGACACACATGTTGCTTCCAATCAAGGATAAGGAGGTGAAGCCGGAAGTAAGCAACACAATACTTCTCATGAGTGGGAAGGAAATCCTTACCGAGGTTTAAAATAAGGAGGATCCACAGTTCATTGTGGTCAGAAAACCGAAAATTGTTCTGACTAGCACAAGAGTGGATGATTTACCAGAGGAGGTTCAGGAACTGTTGGAAGAGTTCGCTGATATTGTAGTGGACGAATTACCTCGTTCATTGCCACCAATCAGGAGCACGAGTCATCACATTGATCTCATACCAGGAGCTAGTTTTCCAAACAAAGCCGCATACAAATTGACGCCGCAGGAGAATGAAGAGGTTAACAGGCAAGTCCAGGATTTGTTGGACAAAGGTTTGGTCAGAGAAAGCTTGAGTCCATGTGTTGTTCCGACAGTACTCAGTCCAAAGAAAGACGAAGGCTGGAGGATGTGTATTGATTCAAGGGTGATAAACAAGATAACCATCATGTATAGATTCCCATTGCCGAGAATGGATGATTTGATGGATTGCTTAAGTGGAGAAAAATTCTTCTCAAAGATTGATTTGAAAAGCGGTTATCATCAGATTCGCATGAGAGAAGGTGATGAATGGAAGACATCATTCAAAACCAACGAAGGGTTGTATGAATGGCTTGTTATGCCGTTTGTCTTAACAAATGCGCCAAGTACCTTCATGAGGTTGATGAACAAAGTCTTGAAGGATTTCATCAGGAAATTTGTCATCGTGTATTTGGATGACATATTGGTTTTTAGTAAATCAGAGGCTGAACATCTGAAGCATTTGGCCATTGTGATGAAGAGATTACAGCAAGAGAAGCTATTGATAAACATGAAGAAGTCCTCATTCATGAAGACATAGCTCATTTATTTGGGATTTGTTATTTCGGCAAATGAGTTGAGGATGGATCCAGATAAAGTGGAGGTAATCAAGAATTGGCCATCACCGAAGAATATCTTTGAGGTGAGAAGTTTTCACGGATTGGCTAGTTTCTACTGAAAATTCATCAGGAATTTCAGTGGAATTAGTGCAGGGATGATGGATAAAGTGAAGAAAAGACATAAATATTTTCACTGGACAGAAGAAGCTGAAAAGAGTTTCAATTTGTTGAAGAGGAAGATCACAGAGAAACCTATTTTGGTGTTGCCGGATTTCCGAAAAACATTTCAAGTGAAATGCGATGCAAGCGGATTTGCAATCAGGGCGGTCTTGAGTCAGGAAGACAGGCCGATAGCGTACTTCAGTGAGAATCTGAATGAAGCAAAGTTGAAATATTCTACATATGATAAGGAGTTTTATGCCATCATATAGGCATTGAAGAAGTGGAGACATTATTTGATTCCGAAAGAATTTATTCTATACAGTGACAACCATGCACTGCAGTTTGTGACTCAATAGGAGAAGTTGAATTAGAAACATGTCAAATGGGTAGAATATATGAAGAATTTCACTTTTGTAATTAAACATATTTCTGGTACTGCTAACAAAGTTGTTGATGCTTTGAGCAGGAAGTGTTTGTTGTTGCAGGAGTTCAAAGTCAAAACACTGGGTTTTGATGATCTCAGGGACATGTACAGAGATGATCCAGATTTTCAGGAGGCATATGAAGCAGCTGAGAATCCAATTCTCAGAGACAGAAGCCCGTGGATAGAATACATGATCCAGGAAGGATTGTTGTTCAGAGGCAATCAACTGTGTATTCCGAAATGCTCCATGAGGGAGAATCTGCTGAAGGAAAAACACAGTGGAGGATTGGTCGGACATTTTGGTCATGAAAAAACATTTGCAAAGCTGAGAGAATCATACTTTTGGCCAGGGATGTGATCGAAGGTCAAGATATTTGTAGAGAGGTGTAGAGTTTGCCAACATTCGAAGGGAAGGAAGCATAATGCAGGATTCTATCAACCGTTGCCCATACCAGAGAGGCCGTGGGATGAAATTAGCATGGATTTCATATTGGGGTTGCCAAGGATGCAAAGAGGATTTGATTCGATCTTTGTGGTGGTGGATAGATTTTCCAAGATGGCACACTTTATCCCATGTCAGAAAACCAGTGACGTGACTCACATCACGAACCTGTTTTTCAAAGAAGTCATTCGACTTCACGGCCTACCAAGGAGCATAGTTTCGGACAGAGATACGAAGTTCATAGGACATTTCTAGAGGACCTTATGGAAGAAGTTGGGAACTAACTTGTTGTTTAGTTCAGCATATCATCCGCAGACGGATGGACAGACAGAAGTGGTAAACAGAAGTCTTGGAGATTTGTTGAGAAGCTTGGTGACAGAGCACCACAACAGTTGGGACAATATATTGCCACAGGCAGAGTTTGCGTATAACGACTCAGTGAACAGGAGTACAAGATAGAGTCCATTTCAGATTGTTTATGGCATACATCCGAGGGGGATTTCTGAATTGAGGGATTCAGAACAGAATGCAACTAGGAGCGCTAGTGCAGAAGAATTCGCAGAAGCGATGAAGGAACTTCACAGCCGAGTGAAGGAACGGTTGCAAAATTCAAATCAGGAGTATAAGCGTAGAGCCGATCAACATAGAAGACAACTTCAGTTCGAGGTTGGTGATTTGGTTCTTGCACATTTGAGAAAGGAAAGGTTCCCGAGAGGAACGTATAATAAATTGAAGATGAAGAAAATCGGACCCTGCAAGGTCTTGAAGAAAATTGGAGAAAATGCTTATGAGATTCAATTACCCGATGGGATCGGAATTTCTCTGATGTTCAATATATCATATTTATACCCATACAGAGCTAGGGAAACAGAGACTGGAAGTGAATAACAGTCAGAGGTTCAGTGGCGAAAGCAGATGCCAGTTGCAGAGATGCCACAGATGGAGTACTAGATAAAAGAATTGGTAAGAAGACCAGAAGGAAAGAATATTTTGAATATTTGGTCAAGTGGAAGAGCCATCCAGTTGAAGATGCCAGCTGGGAGAATGAAGCGGAGATACAGAAGCATGGACATACCATACAGGAGCTCATGGACAGAAGCCCATGAAAGTTTTCAAGCGAGGGAGTATGATGCAGGAGCATCTCTCACATCGAGCGAGCCAGCGCGGAAGTGAAGGACAGTTGGAAAAGACCAGCACAAGTTTTGAAATTGTCTCGAAGATAATGCGCCAACCTTAAATGTGATATTAAAGAGAGGCGTACTTTTATATTGTAATCAGACCTTGAGCGTCCCGCTCTCATCTGAAGTAGATGGAGGCATTTATGTTGAGATGAAATAGGTAGATAGAATTTAATATTAGATTAGACAGTTTTAGAAGGAAAGAGGGAAACGAGATATAGACACCCTCACTGTGTATTGTAGCATAAGCATGACTGCAGAGGAAGAAGAGAAGCAGAGAGCTGTGTAGCAGACTCCATGTACAGAAGTTCTAAATTTATATAAAGAAAGTTGTGATTCAGACTCATGGTGTTTACTTATTCTCTGTGTATTGATGTTAAGCTCATGAATGGTTTATTCTTCTGTCATGCAATTGCTTTTATGCTATGTATGAATGATTTCTTGCTGAGTGTTTGAAATCTGAGGGAGGAAGAGTAAGAGGAATGAGTTTCAATTGTTTCTCTATCTGAGCAAGAGATTCCTGCAAGGGGTGTAGTTGAAGTCGTCTGCAAGGAGTGCGTTGACGAAGGGCTCAAGTAGTTTAACTCTTGTTCTCGTTCACCCAGAGTGCATTTGGGCACAGGAGCCGTGCAAGGAGTGTGCAGGCCGAGTGAGGTCTCAGGGTTGCGAACCTGAGCAAAATATCGAAAGACTGCTGCTGCAGGAGTGCGCAGAGTCGAGGTTCTCAGATATTTGAAAGTATCTGGAGGTTTCCGCAAGGAGTGCGTGCAAGGACCCTCTTTGAAGACTCAGAATCGTGAGAAATCTCAGGAGGGATAAAGCCTTGAAGCTACTGAAGGTAGCATAAGGAGTTGGTGCATATCAAGTGACTCAAGGCATCGGAATTTTGTGTCACAGGTGATTAAGTCTGGGAAGGAATTCTTGATTCACTTCGTGAAAGTATCAAGGAGGGAAAAGAACGAACAGCTAGGATCTCGTGGAGAGGATTTGCGGAGTCCCGCCAGCCATCAGATCTGCCAGCGGAGCGGGGAGGTTACGGCTATATTCGGAGTTCAAGTTCCAGGGATTGTGAGCCATTGGATCACCACCCAGTTGCACGTCAACCGTCTGATTCGATAGGAGTTGCACAGGATTTAAATCCTCGCGAGCAGAGGAAAAACCCCGAGAAGGTATCGGGATAGTGAGGCGTCGGAGTTCGGGAAATCAGGAATCCCGCGGACTAGAGATCGGGTAAATCCATTGTGGAAAACTCGACAAGTTCAAAACCGTCCATTTGTTGGGACAGGTGGCAGTAATCGAGAGTCATCGGTCATCGGAAGGCTCATACAAGTGAGTGCTTTGGCTTTGCAGTCGGCGAGGTCCGAGGTTTGATCTGAACCGTCCATCATTCGGATGT
Source organism: Picea mariana (assembly GCA_032191745.1). NCBI lineage: Eukaryota > Viridiplantae > Streptophyta > Pinopsida > Pinales > Pinaceae > Picea > Picea mariana. Next base: position 5,654 of record JASDQU010436101.1, on the reverse strand, counting down.
GTGTCAGGAGATCTGAAGAAGTCGGGGTTCGGTGTTTCGAAGGTTCTGAGTACAGGATACCTTTGCAATTCGGATTCGCAAAGTTTGAAATACCGATTAGGAGGTAAGTCACGTGTGGACCCCAGCTAACGTCGTCTTTCCGTAGCAGGGGAATCGAAAATTTCCAAAGTGAAAGCCCCGAAGCATACGAGAGTCGTCTATCTCTGAAGATGCGTGGCATCAATCTCGACTTCGGAGGAAGTCCCGAAGAGGAGTCAATACGGGGAATCGACATTCGTGAGATCGGGGAAAACGGAAGAAAAAGCACTTTGGCATTAGAAGTCGCGAAACTCCGAGGGAGACCTGGAACCGTTGATCCTAATAAACTATCACGGTCGTTGATTTTGTTTATGGCGGAAAGGCTTTCAGGGACGTCGCATCAGGAATCGGGGGTCTGGGGAATAAGGACTCACATACACCTCGACATCAGAAACCTCGAAATATCGATAAGGTATATGACCGCGGTCATATAAGGGGAAGTCGCGTGGACTAAAGGCTTAGCCCGGGAGGTTAAGGCAACAGGGGAGCGTATCGGTGTATCGGAGATCGGAAGATCAGGAACCAAAGGGTCGTGACATCAGGAGTTTGAAAAACCCCGAAACCCGATCGATATTTTCTATTGAGAACAAAGAAAGAACTGGACCTAAAGGCTGTAAGGTGCCGAAAAAGACCTATGGGTCAGTTTCAAAGGAGATTCCAGTGGAGAATCGAAGGAGCCACTCCGGCTCAGGGGTAAAATTAGAACGATCCTTTAGACTGGGAGGTCAGCGTAGAGGTCTCTGTCGAGGCAGAGGGTGTGGTCTGCACCGCACACCCCCTGCTTATCCAGACTGAAGTCTTGCATCCCAGTAATCATCCTCCTTAGTAATGGCAGAGCTCTGTGATGGAGGTGTCCCATCCTCCTGTGCCAAAAATCTCACATGCTCTCACTCATGTGCATGAATGCATAAATATGCTAGCCATTAAGTCTATAGAGGTTCCCATCTCGGACGCCAATCTATAGAGTTGTGTCTGAACTATCTCCCTTTGGGTGAATGAATACATGCCCCCTCCAAAATTTAACCTCAAAACTTTTTTCCTCCATGATTAATATGGACAACAGGTTCTTCAAGCCAGGTACATATAGTACCTCCTATGCATCAAATGACCCCCCTTAGTCCAACTGGAACTGAACAGTTCCATGTCCCTTCACTGCATACTTGGCCTCATTACCAAGTTCTACATGGAGACTTTGGTCAGTCTTTGTGAAGATGCTAAATAACTCCCTCTCCTCTATCATATGGTAGGAAGCCCCACTATCCAGGTACCAAGTACCTCTGGAAGTGGTACTGGTGGAAAGTCATGATACAAATGAAAAATCATTCTCAAACTTGGATGCAAGCTCGCTCAATTGTGTCTCAGCTACTGCTGCAACTGTCTGTGGCTTCCCTTTGTTCTTCTTCCTCAGTGTAAACTAAGAGGAGAAATGACCATTCTTATGAAATATATAGCATTTGATTTTTCTCATATCGATCTTCTGCCCAGATTGTTGACCCTCTCTCTGACTGCCAACCTTCTTGAAAAATTTGGCCTTGCCTTTCTTGGTTTTACTTACTAAGGCCAAGTTTTCATTTGCATAACCTCCTCCCTACTTACTCACCTGTGTGTGAGTCTCCTACTGAATGCGGTCATCCCAAAGTATTTCCCAGTTGGGAAGGTGCTCTCAGGAACATATGTCGATGATGAATGGCTTCCAATCCTTGGTGAAACCATTCAAAGCAACGTTTACTAGCTCTGCATCCAAAATTCTCTCCCACATTTGCAAGTTGGTCATGGATCTAGGTGATCCTCATAAGGTAGTTGGTGACATTATCTAAGTTGTTCATCTTGCATTCTCTGAGCTTTCTCCTGAGAATCATCTTGTGATTCAGGTTATCACTTTAAAAAAGTGAAACTAGGGCGTCATACATTTCCTTGGCACTGGTCTTCTATGACACATGCAGAATCAAGTGATCCTTGACAACTTCAAGAATCACTCTCTATGCTTCGATATCCTTCTTCTCCAGTATTGGATCATGATGCACTCCCTTTGCAACCACTGGGAGATCACTATGCATTGTATCCCATAGGTATTTCTCCTTAAGAAGTAATATCAACCTTTCCTTTCAAGGCAAAAAATTTGAAACCCCATCCAAGCGATCCTCAACTTTCACACAAACAACTGACATGGATGATATTCAACTCTTCTGTACTAGATCCCTATAACTTCTTTTCTCTCATAGCATGGCTTTGATACCATGTAAATGTCTAAGAAAACCATAACTTAGAAGAATAGATCATATCTAGACACTAATAGAATTATTTTTACTTACATGTAGCGGAAAACTAGAAAAGTAAACAACCCAAAAGAAAAAATTAATTCGGCCCCACAAAAATCAGTTCTTCATTAAATGAATTTGAACCTATTGAAGCTCCCACACAAGGGAAAATGGCTCATGAGAAATTTACAGAAAAATCGTAATTTTTTTAAGGGAAAAACACTAAAAGATCAAACCTCAACCAAATCGTATGACCTGCAACTGAATCGACCTATTCTGAATAGTCTGTACAACCATACAGACTTGCATGTGTGGGTTGTATGGTTCACACATGTGACATATCAAACTTCTGCAATTTGCCTAGGGAATCGTGCAGCTAAGCTGCTGCAATTAATCTCACGAGCCATTGAGTTCTAGGTTGTTTTTCCTCCACACATGTGGTTGGTTAGTAAGGAAGGTATGGCCCCTTTTGTGGATGAATTGCTCTTCTCCGCTTGCTGATTTCTTCCTGCTGAATTACTTCTCGTTGGTCTAAAAATCAAAATTAATGATTTTCTCTTCACTTCATCCTTTCTATGAATGATCTTTGTGAAGAAATTAGCAATTTCCTTGTCTTTTTCTTTTGTCTTTTTCTAATCTTGACTTAGGCCCATCAACGCTCAAGATTAAATCATGAGGTCAATGGTCCTCATTTAATTAACTCACTAAGTACTTAAAATAACTTTTATTAATTAAATCTCTTTTAATAAAAAACGTCACTTTAATTAAAACTATTTAAAGTGACTCTATAAATAGTAAAAGATACTTTTAATGACATTTCCCATAAATAGGCATACTTATGGAAATACATGTCTGGAGCCACAAACACTAATAGTTTAGGTCACCCCCTATTATTTTATGCCCTTGATTTAAAGTTGGGGAGAGAGGAGTCTTGGACCATAACTACTCCCACTCACCCCAATATGGACCATAGTTATTTGCTATAAGCAACTCCAAGTCAAGTTCTGAAGAGAGGAGTACAACCCCACGAATAGATCTTTGGGCCTAGGAGTTGACTAATTTGAGAGTGTTCATCTTACATTCTATGATCAGGCCTCCCAAGAAACCAATAACATCCACCAAAGAAAAATCTCATCCTAGAAAAGTGGATGAGAGGGATGAGAGAGATTTTTCTCCTTCCAACATAGTCTCTTGAAGTAATAATAGAGAGGGTTGGTGAAGGTCCACTAACCTTTTTATGGCCAATTTTTTTGAGGGGTTGGACAAGCCCTTGGAATTGAGTGAGAGGATGACCATTTTAGAGGGGTCATCGGGGAAAATGCTCTAAGGGCCCCTAAGAGAGATTGTTTCTTTCATATGTGAACTTCATAATTTGCTTGCTTCTAAGAAATGGAGAGGTAGGATTTTATGCCTCATTGAGGGGGCTTCTAGTCCTGCTCAGGAAGTTGACCAATACCCCTTCAATTCCTAGCGACGGCGAGGGAGGGATTTTGGATTTGGAATGCGGATTGTATTTGGGAGGATCTAGGATGATGGGGGGGAGGTGAAGGGGAAGGTTGGGTGGAGGGAGGCGGGGGTAGTGAGGCAGACAGATAGGGGAGAATGGGAATGAGGGGGGGGGCAAGGGGGCCATAGAGGTCATAGATTCCAACGAGGAAGTATTGATCGGTGGACAGGGGACAAGTGGGGAGGGGGAGAGGCAGAGCACCAACTAGAAATGAGTCCATTGAAGGAGACGAGGAAAATGTTGAAAGAGAGTTTGACTTACCATAAGAGATTATTTATCCTCCTCTGAAGGGTGGCGAGATTTTGATGCCTTGACTAGAGCCACCCTTGCTTCTCTGATCCACATGAGCTACTTGAGAAGAAGGGGTAACCCGAGATGAGGGGGAAGGAACTATTTTGGACAGGCTAACCTAAGAGGAGAGTTCTAATTTACTCAATCATAATTTTTACCTCTATGATTTACCATAGTCTTTGTAAAGGTGTCCATAAGAGTGACATTTACTGCACCGAAAAGGAATACCCTCGTAATCAAGGATATGGTGGTAGTTGTTTTGTCCCAACTGGATAGAGATCGAATCTGCCAGGCCCCCATAGAGATTTATCCCCACCAATATTCTTGTCATCCCCATGTAGCCTGTGGATTTGTATGAGGAGTCTGCTTCGTAGAAGAAGCCAAGGGCATTACCGATTTCCTTAAAAACCTCCTCGAATCAGAGAATGAGGGGAAGACTAGGAAGTCAGACCCATACTGGGGTGATGGCCAATTGATTTGTTCGAGCATCAAAGTCTAATGTCTGTTTCTTAAGAAAAAGTGCCCGAGATCCCCATATCCAACGTGATAGAAATAGTTTTTTTGCATCAACCACAGAACTGGTTATCCAAGCCAACCATCCATTTTCACCAGAGTTAGGAACTTTGGATCATATCCCAGGATAGGGTAAAAATGTGCCTTTGTCCATTTTTTCATGTCCTCCCAAGCCATCCTACGACTGGAAAAGCGCCCTACCAATGAGGCACTTTCCATCTGGGTGATTTCATTTTGTTGGTCGCCATTGCCTAGGACCAGATTGACCTCCTCATCCTTGTGCTTCACTCACTTTCTGTTAGTGTTTAGGATTTTCATCAAACCAAACAAAGGGTTTATCGTTGAGAGAGATGGAGAGAGAAATTATGCGCATCCACTCATGAGATATGCATCCAAGCAACGCCCCACAAAACCTTGGAGTTTTGAGAGCCATGAGTAGCCTTCTACTACAAGAAAAGATGGATGGAAAAGGGGGCAATGGTCGAGAGGAGAAAGAGGGGCATCATGAANAAAAGAGGGGGGGGGGCAGAAGAGGGAGGTATGATGTAGGGGGATTCCTAGATCTAAGCCCCAGCTGGGGGGTCTTCTTAGAATTCTAAGAAGTTCTCTTTCATGTGGAAGGGGGTGAGCCCAATGGATCACATCATCGAAAAATAAGGTGTGCACGGGAGCTTAGCCACAGGAAAGAAAGAGGGGGGTTAGACCCCGAGGGCCTACGGGAACCCTAGATACAAATCCATCATACAATTTCTTAGGTGAACCCGACACCCACCATTCTCTAGTAACACATTAACTCCATATTAAAAATATTTACATTTTATATATATAAAAAAAATCTAATTTTAAGGTCACGACCAAGTGAGACACCAAATTGGTGTTTGAGACCCCCTTGTTTGTAGGACAATGGACCCCCTCCGTGCAGTGATTTGACTATCATTACAACTCAATGCTTTAACACCCTTCAATTAATCAATCAACCCTTAGAACCAAAATTTTATGATATTAAA
>JASDQU010436099.1:9156-22154 GCA_032191745.1 Picea mariana | reverse complement strand
GTGAGATCTGATTTCTTATGTTATTAACTTTATAGATCAACTCATGGGTCCAACTTCTTAGAACAACAGTGTGAAATGTTTCATTCTTTTCAATTAACCTCTGTAACCACTCATGCAAAACTATAAAAAATGTAGAAATGAAAATCTCATATAAGTCTGTAAATGCATACCTCTATAACCACTTCTTTGAGCTAATCTACAGGTTCTTATTCTGATATCTAGAAAACTCTCACTCCTTTGTCTCTAATCATCATCCTATCTCTTCCTTATTCATCCTCCACATTCCCTTCAATCACAGATCATGGTCCCGACAACAGAACCATTTGTTGGCACGCAATGGGAAGACCCAGGGCTCAACATGAATTCACCAACAAAACCCTCAAATATTGGCCCTTTCGTCATCACCCACAAGAAGGTGAAGTCTCACCCAAGGTATCTATGGGTACTGTAGGAACCATGTTTCCACAGTGATAAATGGAGGGGAGGCAATCCTTATAACCATTCTACTTAGCCTTTGTTCATTATTCCTTATATCATGTGTGCAGAAACATAGTAACATGTAACATATTCCTAGTAACAGAACATATATCATATGAGCACGATAAACAGAACAAAAAACACATCATAACACACATACACCATGATTAATGTGGTTCACCCAAGATGGGCTACGTCCATAATGGTCGGCTTCTTATTATATTATTCGGAACATCCATTACAAAATATGTGCACTGCGCTCACATACAAAATGCCCTTGTCATTGTCCTATTCTCCTTAATCATTATATATCTCCATATCCCTCTATCTTATTGTCTCTCTTTCACATACTCACTCTTCTACCTATTCAATCATGTTCTATCTCTCTCCATAAAACCTTACATATTTATACAATTACAATCAGGCTTATCCCATATCGACGGACCCAAAAGGCCTAACGGATTCCAACAATCTTCCTTCCCTTGTGTGCACTGATACCTGCAAGTGTGCTAATTGTATTTCCTTCTTTTACATGTGGTTTTCTCCTGTGCAGTTCCCAAAAATGGTCCCCAAAATCTTGTCCCAACACTCTCTTAAACTCAAGGAAATCATTCTTAATCTAAATCTAATTGACCTTCCCTTCTCCAATGCAATTCATACTTGGAAAAATCACTGCAAAGGAACAGACTAGATTTCCTCCAAGATAGATAGATTTATTGTCTCTGACTCTCTCCCTCTAATGGGCCTCTACCTTGAATCCACCATCCTTCCTCTTTCTAGCTCGGACCACTAGCCAATCAAGCCTAACATTATCCTCTCAGATACTCCTCCTCTATGTCCTTTCATATTTGAATTATTTTGGCTTCATCACTCTACCTTCATGGAAAACATTGAACGATGGTGGCATCAGTCTCAGAACTTGCAAGGAATACATATGTATCATTTCCAACATCATCTAAAATAAATCAAAGCCAATATCAAAAAATGGAACAAATTTTTTTTTGGTAATATATGCAAAGAGAAGAAAGAGCTAGAAGAAAAAATGGAACAATTTCAACAAAAAATCATTGAAAAGGGGAGAAAAAATACACAATTTATAAGGAAACATGCCTCAAAAATAAATTAGTACATCAGGGAAAAATAGGAAGAAACTCTATGGAAACAAGAATCTAGAGTCCTCTAGCTAAAAGAAGGGATAGAAATATTAAATGTTTTCACAAGTCTATTATTCAACGAAAACAAAATAACCACATCACCTCATCAAATCAACTCAAGGAAAGCATCTATTAGATCATGCTAAAATTGAACAGGAATTGGTCAACAACTTCTCTAACATGCTCACAAAAATGCAGTTGGATAGAGGAGAGGCTATTAGTAAGATAACGAGTAATATTCCAAAGTTAGTGTCCCAAGAACATAATGAAGTTGTTCTAACACCCACTACCTTAGAAGAAATAGAGAAAGTCATCATGGAAATTCCCAAAGGAAAATCTCTTGGGCCAGATGGTTTTACCACCAACTTTTTCCATGCTTGTTGGCCCATAATAAAGTTGGATGTTCTTGAATTGGTTGAATATTCGTGACACTTTTCCAAGGTTCTTCCATCCCTCAACATTGCTTTCCTAGACTTCATCCCTAAATAATACAAAGATAAAGACCCCAATAAATTTCATCTTATTTCTCTATGCAATGTAATTTATAAAATCATCACTAAAGTCATTTACAACATGCTCAAGCCTATCCTCTTGCATGTCATATCCTAGGAACAAACGAGATACCTGGAAGAATGACAAATTGTGGATGGCATTATCCTAGCCCACAAAGTGATCCATTTCTTGAAAACCTCTAAGTTGGATAATATAATAATCAAACTTGACATGTCCAAAGACTTTGATAAGCTAAGTTGGTAGTACATTCATCACTCTTTCCTTGCCTTTGGTTTTTCTCCCATCTAGGTCAATTGGATCATGTCCCTCACCTCCTCTGCCTTCTTTTCAATCTTGATCAATGGATCCCCTTCCTCCACCTTCTCTCCTTCTAGAATAATTCGGCAAGGTGATATGCTCTCTCCCTTCCTCTTAATTATAATGGTCGAAGCCTTAAGAAGGGCCCTCAAGTCCGTAGTCACCCAATGAAAAATCACAGGACCTCACCTTCATGGAGCAAACCTATCGATTTCTCATCAACAATTTTTGGACGATACAATGCTAATGGGAATCCCAACAGCAAAGGAATCACAACAAAGCAAATGGGTTCTAGAATACTTCATGGAATATTTGGGAACTAACATGAATCAAATTAAGTCTCAAATATTTTTCTTCAATACTAACATTGATATTCAAAATAACATATGTAGAATTCTAGGCTTTCAAAGAAGTTCACTGCCATCCAAATATTTGGTTGTCCCTCTAACTACTAATGCTTTGAGAAATGCTACTTGGGAGGACCTTCTTGTCTAAATGGAAAATAAATTATCCAACCGGACCTATCACTCTCTAAATTTTTACAGACATCTTGTTCTCTTAAAATCTATTCTCCAAGTGATGCCCCTTTATCTCTTTTATGCACTAGCAGACCCCAAATCCATTATCAAAGTGGTCAGAAATATTCAAATATATTTCCTTTTGGCGGGAGAGAAAAAGGGGAAAAAATGGGCTCTTTTCAAATGGGATAAGGTTTTTCAAACCAAAATGGCAGGAGGTCTAGGCCTGATAGGCCATGAAACCTTATCTACAATTTTGGGGGTGAAGACTTGGTGGAGGTGTCTCTAGAGTAAATATTATCTATGGGGGGAAATATTGAAAATCAAATATATCCCTCAAACAAAGGATCATAACCTCATCAGGATGAAGGGTAACATAAATTCTCTATCATATGGAACACAACCTAGCTCAACAAAAGCATCATTCAATAACATTTCTTTTGGGAGGTGTGCAATGGAAGGCACACCCTGCTCTAGGAAGATGCTTGGCAATAAATTTTGGCATGGAGACAAAAGGTTTCACTCCTCTTTGATATCAACTAACCATTCAAGAACAAATATGGATATGGCAATATTGGTAGGAGCTCCAAGTAGCTAGCACATGGAGAATTTGGAACCCCAATGGACCTGGAATACAATTGGAATTTTGATCCCTTTGGGAAGAGTTATGGACATAAATAAAATATCAGAAAATAAAATAGCATGAAGGAATAGACAAACTTCACTAGGGACACACCTCCAAAGGAAATTTCTCAATTTAAGAAGCATACAATTTGATTTCTACTCAGCAAAATCGACCTCCCAACCATTCATGGAAGCAAATATGGCAACAAAATTTATGGTTGAAGGTATCACTCTGTCTATGGCTCCTAAAAAGGAATAAAATCTTAATGTAACAACCCCTCCATTACGGCATCAATGTAAGTGAGTACAGTAGTGGTAACCAAGTTTTTTTTAAAACATCAACAATTAGAAAAAGTGATATGTGACAATAACATATATCAATATTTACACATTTTATTATCATCTACGTCATTACATAGAAAAAATAAAATACCCCATCATGATACTATTATATTGATTATATCACAACACAACAACAAAGATGTCTATCCGCCCAACCTACCCTACAAGGTTAGGACCTCCAAGACACATAATCAATGCTCAAGTCCAGGATTCATCCGATTGATTTTGACCATTTAAGGTCTCAGGACTTGCGACTATTCTGAAGAACACAGATATATCTATTCCCATAACCAAATCAAATCTAGACTCAGGACTAAGCAAAAGTAATACATTTACTCACAGCGTCATTTTAATCATTCAATTACTCATCATCCTAGACAAAGATTTTCATTTCCTTTAATATTACAAACAATAATAATTCATCAATTGGATAATATGTCTTATCTTTATGAATTTCATCTTAGAATTATGTAGATGATATACCCCTTTTTTTGAATTCTGTCATATGACTATTATTTACCATATAAGAAAATCTCTTACCCTTAAGAATACAAGCATCAATTATTTTCAATAAGAATACAAATCCATTGTAGTTCACTATCCAGACAAAATTTATACTCCCTAAGAATACCACATATAATATATATTCAATATTAAACTATCAAATTCCCTTAAAAAAAAGAGTACCCAAGCAATTATTTTCTTTTTAGGAAAACGTTTCACAAATTTTACATGGATAAACTATAATAATCAATAATCAATCTAACTTCAATATAAATTGAGAGTGTAAATCTTGCCAGTTAATATGATAGTTAGCTCAATTTTATTTACATAACAATTCTTGTCAAGGATTCTTTGAAGCTAAGTAAAGAGATAACCTACTATAAATGTAGAGATCTAAAATCATTAACATAACTTAATTAGGACTTCACGATGGAGTTAATAATACAACCAATACAGGTAAGATAACACTTATATATTACAAAGATACTTGCTAGCTACGAGATGACGACGGGGTAAGTTGAGAATTTGTAGACAAGACGAGCTTGGGGAAATGGTAACAATGACGACCATTCCAATATTCGAGCACTACAATCCTCATTTCACAAAAGGAAATGATAATACCACGTTAACCTCAAGACTAGAACCACTTTAACATACGACACAGAATTAACATTTGAACATAATTAAAAACCATTTAAAAACTACAATACAAACTATTGTTGATAACAGTTTTAATACCATCATTAAAGTACTTAACACAAACAAATAATTGTTATGGGAACAAATTGGTGTCGATACACAAAGAGGATAGACTCCTCCTCTCCCCACTCGTATTGTTATTCCACTAAAATCTATGTCATCAAAATTGAAAAGTGGGTAATGCTACAACTCAAATAAATCCAAGTCTGAAGTGGACAAGGCGTTACGGACGATGGTAGCAATTTTATTGACCAAGGGTGAATCATTCTTATGGACATTGGAAGGAAAGAAGAACAAAAGTCGGGTTTACTACCCATTGCCACTAAGTACCGACGGTTATGATAAATAAACAGAGAGGACTATTTGTCCTCAAGATTCTAGATCTACAAGTAGAGAATCATATTATCACACTAAAAAAACTCAACTACAAAGTACAGTTAACAACAACAACCAATTAACTCATTTATTTCCAGACTGCAATAATTTCATAGTGATCTTCGCGATAGTCAACTTAAGAAGCAATTATTCCTTTACACTGCGACCCAATACGTTTCACAATACGAAATGAAATCTAACTTGAACACGACCAAATAAAAGATAGAGTTCATGCTCTATAATTTATGGGCAATAGACATACGAAAGTTCAAGTTTGGTTCTTCGTCTAAAATGAAACGACCATATGAAATAGGCAATGAAACACTCTATTCTAAAGTCTGACATGTAATTTAAAATGAGCGGCGATGTTACAACTCTTAAATTTTGGGTCTGTAGTTTGGAAGGGCAACGACCCTTCACTTATAAAATAGGGTCTATAGTTTGGAAAGGAAGCGACCCTTCACTTATCAAATCAGATCTATAGTTTAGAAAGGTAGTTAAATTTAAAGGACCCTGCGAGTTCTAGTTTCGGATTAGCAAAAAAATAAATCGTAAAGATTCAACGAATTTCCAATCGANAATGTGATTTACCAAGATTTTACGAGACTCAAAGATCGGATTGCATGTAGACTTTTTTTTACAACGACCCATTAAAACCATAATCCAAAGTTGTAAATTAACTCGTGATGACCAAGACAATTTTCAATTCAACAAATAGTAAATTAATCTACTGCGACCTAAACAACAAACTCAGGAAATCGTAAAAGAGTATAATGAGCAAGTCGGAACTGAATTTTGACATGCAAACTTTTAAAGATACAACGATATCCCAATTTTGCTTGTTAAAAATTACATTGGAAAAACAATTTAAAATTTATGGAATAGTATGATATTACAAGATATGAATTATTTTACCTTTTGAAATACATTTGAACTGACATCAAACCCACACTTTTTCATATTCAGGAAGAAAACTTAAAATACAACAACCATTTCGAAAATAGGCTCATGGATTGAATAAATTATTGTAGCGATCCAATAAAAATCTATTGTCCGGATTTACATTGGTTAAAGTGATCAATACAAATATAGTTCTAGAATTTCAATACAATTAAGCGATGATAATTGAATTTCTAATACATAATTTTATCATTGTTACAATTAAAAAAATTAGAATATAAAATATCAAAACCGATGTAAATGGTGGGTTGAGGATGTCCTCCAAAGTCTTGTGCTCCTTCTCTTCTCCCACTTTCTAATCATAGAGACTTTACCGGTACCTCCCAGCTAATGCTAGGGGTACTCGTCTTCCTCCTTAGCCCCCCAAGCCGCAAAGGGGCCACCCACAAGAAACCAACAACAATAGCTCCAAGGCTTTCCTCACAAGGAATATCTTCCACACTTTCTCCAAGCTTGGTATGCCAACTCTCACAAGTAAAACATAGTCCAAAAAATTTTGGCAGCATAACATTACCAAGAAAAAGTGAGATCCATTTCCCTTCTACCCCATTTGTTTTATAGAAATTTCTTCACTAACACATGTCCTTATGCACAAATAATTAACTTTTTAGATTAAATTAATTAAGATTATTCACCCACATGCTTGTCACACTCTCCCCAAGTTGCACAAGTAATTACCATTTTTATTTTATTTAAAAATCCATTTTCCCTCACATTCCCCAATGTGTTCCTATTTTTTCTCTTAGTTGTCTCGTTGTTCCCCAAATTCTCATTTAATGAGTGTCTCCTAACTAGACCTTAGTTAGAGTTGGATTAGGAGTCTTCTTCTAGTTAGACTAGTGGTAGGTTGACTCAAGATTCTATTCCGTGTGTACTCCTATTCTCTCATACTATTATTTCTTCTATTTTTAAAAATCCATTTTATTCATTTCATGCATACATGTGCAATTTATCCAACTTTTTAAATTTATCCCCCCGCCCTTTTTTATAGAGTTTTATTATTCTCAAGTCTTTTAACCCATGCCATAATAATTCATTTAGTCCTTTATTTAATTTAGACTTAGACTTAGGATTTATAATTAAAATTTTTATTGTTTAATTAAATTATTGTATTCCAACAAGGTCTATTCATTTCAATGTTTTCTAGGCCACCTAGATTTATTGACTTGAGTTTTAATTATGTGACGTGCCCATCAAGAAGCACCTCTGTTCTCCAAGGGTGCCACTCGCCTTAGACTGGTTTTGGAATTTGGTTCGACCCTTGGAGTCAACACTCCATTTGGTCGACATTGTGAGAGACTAAGGGCTTCTAAGGAATAAGAAATTTTCCTTATTGTGCGCCCCTTAGAAACATTCGTGAGCGATTGTCTCAATCCACCCTCACAACATCGTGGACCTCTCGAGCTACATAATCATTAATCTACATTTTGGGTCAAGGCGGGAGTTCTAGTAGGCTGTGGCAGGGACACTACCACACCTCTCCCTCAATGTTTGGTTCATGTGCATGACCCATTTACTCCTTTTTTGAGTCGGATTAGCAAGAAACATCAAGCCTGCATCCACTAACAAAAACACTGTCAATAATCCATATACATACATCATATTGAAATCAATCATATATCACATGTGCATAAAATGAAATACTCAAACAAATACAATCCACTCCCTGAGTCAATCTGGAGTCCAAGGGAGTCCATTAATGCCATCATCATCCATAACCTGTCATGTGTCCTGCACACTCAGGAAAACTCGTCAATAGTATCAGCCAATACATATACATCAAAATAACAATAAGTCTCAATACATCATCATCATCATGTATAACTCATAATCGAAACAAAATCACAGTGTACCATAACCGGATCACTTGCATGCAAGTGTCCTCAAAGAATAAGTCAATAAAAGTGTGCTCAGTGGAGAGGGATGTTACATACACCCCTCTTTTTTTAAACCTCATCTTAAAGTTTGTACAGTATGTAAATGCAAGTAAAAAATGTATATGAAATAGATCTACATATCTAATCTATAAAACAAGTATGGAAATTGTTGACACGTCTCGTATGTGTCCTCCTAGGTAGCCGAGTGTGGACTATAGTTGTCCCACTGGAACTTGACCTGATCAACTATTAGATGTCATAGTTGTCAAATGTGATGGTCCAGAATGTGGATTGGCTTTTCCATGAGAGAAACCTCGTCCAACACCTACAAATAACTCATGTCAATAACATGTGACGGATCACTAATATAATGTTGTAAGACAGATACATGAAACACATCGTGCATACGCCTCAAAGAATCAGGCAAGGCTAGTCGATAAGCCATGAGTCCTTTCTTTTCCATAACCTTGAAAGGTCCCACAAAACTAGGAGAGATTTTATCACCCTTTCCAAACTTGATTGAAATCTTATGTGGTTTTACCCATAAGAAAACTATGTCGACAACTTCATAACTGCAGTCAACGTGATGCGCATTAGCATAACTCTTTTGTCGATCATGCACTTATTTAATCCTTTATCTTATCGATTGCATATATTATTCTATTTCTTGGATCACTTTTGGTCCTACCATGACCCTATCCTCAATTCAATCCCAACTCAACGATGTCCGACACGGTCACTCGTAAAGAAATTCAAACGATGCCATCTTAATTATACTTTGGTAGTTGTTGTTGTATGAAAACTATACCAATGGTAATAAGTCTTCCCAAATTTTATGTTGGTCCATTACATACATACGCAGCATATCCTCCAAAATCTGATTCATTCTCTCAATTTGTATGTATGTCTTAGGGTGATATGTTGTACTAAAATCTAGTTGTGTTCCCAAGGCTTCTTCGAAACTGGTCCAAAATTGTCTTGTAAACATCAATCCTCGATCAGATATGATTCTTATTAGTACACTGTGTAATATAACAATCTCATTGACAAATACTCTAGCTATGTCATCCACCTAATACATCGTGCGTACTATAATAAATTATGCACTCTTCGTCAAAGTGTCAACTACCACAAAAATTGAATCATGTATCCTTGTTGTCAGTGGGAATCCAACAATAAAATCCATCGAAATGACCTCCCATTTCGATTTAGGAATAATGTGTGGCTGTAACAATCATGTTGGATGTCTATGTTCATCCTTCACTTACTAGAAGAATAAAGGCTTATTGAATAAAGGCTTGTTGGATGTCTATGTTCATCTCGCCACATAGCTAACTATGTCTGATTCCATTCCTTTCTAGAAGAATAAAGGCTTAAGGTCTTCCTTCATCTTCATAACTCCTGAATGATCCATATAAACTGCTCGATGTGCTTCACTCAAGATCAAACTTCTTAATTTTTGTTAGAAAGTACATAAATTTTGTTGTTTAATCTCAACAATCCATCATTTTCTAATGAATAATCTTCATACTTCGGTACCAACATGGTATTTTGTCCAATATTATCCTTAACTTCTTTGTACTAGTCATCGTCAGACTGTAGAGCTAGAATTGTTTCTCGAAGATTCATCTTAAGAGGTATTACCGAGAATATGTGTGGTCTCTTACTGAATGCATCTTCCACTATGTTCATCATTCCTTTAATGTAAGTAATCTGAAATTTGTATTTTCTAAGTAGTTCTGACCAATGCCTATGTCATGCGTTCAAGTCACTCTGAGTAAATGTATGCTTCAATCCATAGTGATCTGTCTTTAATTCAAATTTTTGTCCAATCAGATAATGTCTCCAAACTCTCAAGGTATATACAATTTCTAATAATTCCAAATCATGTGTTGCATAGTTCTCCTCATGCTTTCTCAATTTCCTTGAAATGTAATTGATCACTCGACCATCTTGCATCAAAAATCTGCCTAAACCTTCCTTGGATGCGTCTGTGCATACCAAGAATTATTTTTCCATGTCGGGGACTTTCAATATTGGTGATGTCGTCAATAACTCTTTAAGCTTTTGGAATTCTTCCGCACATTTCTCTGTCCAAACAAACTTCATGTTTTTCTTTTGAAATTCTGTGATTGGATTTTCTATCTTCAAAAAACCTTCGACGAACCGTCAGTAATATCCTGCTAAACCCATAAAGCTATGTACTTATTGTACATTTTTTGGTGTTGGCCATTCCATAATGGCCTCTACTTTCATTGGATCCACAACGATACCTTCACCATATATGATATGAATCAAATAATGAATCTTTGATTGGTAAAAATAACATTTTGATAACTTCCCGTACAATTTATTTTGTCTAAGACACTGTAGAACCAATATCAAGTGTTCGTCAAGCTCTTCTTTCATCCGAGAATAAATCAATATGTCATTGATAAATACTTGAACAAAATTATCCAGGTATTCGTGGAACACCGCATTCATCAAACTCATGAATACTCTCGGGGCATTTGTCAGTCCAAACAGTAAAACAATAAACTCATAGTGTTTGAATATCGTCTTAAATGCGGTCTTGGAGATATATTCCTCCTTAATCTGTAATTGATGATATCCCGATCTCAAGTCAATCTTCGAAAACATCGTTGCTCCTTTCATCTGATCAAATAAACCATCTATCAGTAGCAATGGATATTGGTTCTTGATCGTAACTTTGTTCAATTGACGATAGTCAATACAAATTCTCCACGACCCATCCTCCTTTATCACAAAAATAATTGGCGCACCCCAAGGAAACACACTTGGACATATAAGTCCCAAGTCCAACAATTCCGTCAACTACATTTTCAACTCCTGCAATTTAGGCATTGACATCCGATATGGTGTTCTTTCTATCAGTTCAGTTCCATGTTTCAAGTCTATTGTAAACTCCAACTCTCTTTCAGGTGGTAATCCTGGCAACTCTTCTAGAAATGCTTCTGCAAAACTTTGTACTACGGGAAGGTTTTCTAGTCCTTTCACTTCGACCTTTTAGTTTAGCGCTAAGATGGAATATAACTTGCATCCCTTTCACATACTCTTATGCAATTGTAGGGAAGAAATAAACCTCAGAGACACCCCCTAGTTTCTTCCTACAATTACCCTATTATGTCCCAAATCATCTCTCAAACTTAATTGTTTCGTCTTACAGTTAAGTATTGCATCATTCGATTTTAGCTAGTCCATACCAAACACTATGTCATAATATCATAAGATTGTGACATAAATATCTACCTTTGTTACAAAATCTCCCAATTTAATGCTATAGTTTGTAACATTTCCTCCAACCTTTTGTTTGGCACCAGATGCCATTTCTACGTATCTAAACTCATCTTGCTCGACTTTCTTTACCTTAATTATATTTAACGTTGCACTATAAATGAAGCTCTATGTAGCATCGAGATCTATCAAGATACTAAAATTTTGATCAACGGTCGTACATGATGTCTTGGCCACAGTGGACTGGTGCTCAGCGTGGCGGTTGTTCATCGCTGCATGTATCTTGTGGGCCTTGCCCAAATCACCAACTGTAGTAGGTCCTGATGATTTGAATGCCTTGGCCTTCTCAATCGAACAATCTCGTTGGTAATGTGGCTCCCCACATGTACAACATCCAGTCTTTGGTACAATGCTTCTGGTCCCCGAAGTAGAATTTATTGGCCTAGTAGTCTGTGATCCTCGTTTGTTTTGTTGAACAGACCTAAACTCTTGTTTTTGTTGTGAACGATGTTTTTTTTGTTGTTGTGGTGGTGCTCTGTAAGGATTCCTTTGCTGAGGAGTTTTTCATATCGGTGTCGAGAACATAGATCCTTTGGGCGTATCTTGCTTCCCAAATTCCTTTCTGGTTGGTGTTTGATGTTGTTATGATCCTAATGTCGTATATCCAGTCAGTCTAGAAGGAGTCCTTCCCTAACCCCCACTGCTCAGTTCTTCCTCAGCTATGAGGCCCTTCTGAAATGCATCATGCAACATCTTAGGCATTAGTATCCTCACCTTCGCATGAATGTTGAAGTTAAGTTTGAACACAAACTTGTTGACCTTTAACTTCTCTGTGTTCATATGTGGATCATACCTAAGTATCTCCATGAACCTGGACTCATACTCTAACACCGTACGACCACCCTGTCGTAATGCATTGAACTCATTGAGATGGAGCTCAATAAATTCCTCAGACAAATACCTCTCCCAGAACCATTCCTCGAACATCTTCCATGACATGTCTTTGATGGCCATGTTTAGTTTGTGTAGGAGTGTCTTCCACCAAAGTAGAGCACTCCCCTTCAGCTGGAAGATCGTCATGCGGACATTCATGTTGGAGGTGTAATCATGAAGTGCAACGCACATCGCCATGTTCTCCAACTGTTAAGAACCAAATATCAATATAGCATAGAAAAACCTCAGAAAAAGTACTCAACACCTTGAAAAAGAGATAATTTCAGATAAGAAGCCTCTTCGAGGGGGAAACCTCCTTTTACCCCACTTAAATGTTCAAGTACAAGATGATTCAAAATGAAAATGTCTCCTTGGTATATATAGGAGACTAGGAGGTATAATTCCAAATAATGGCCTAAAGCCGACATAAATAAAATAACATTACTAATATAATATGCCCCAATTAAGGG
>JASDQU010436098.1:184137-203691 GCA_032191745.1 Picea mariana | reverse complement strand
CTCCCGCAGCTACCATAATATCAACAACCACTTCACTTCACCATCTCCAAGATATCTCAGACCATACTCCAATGTGCCCTTCAAATACTCGAGCACATGTTTTGCTACTACCCTATGCTTCTGCCTTGGCTCCACCATGAACTGAATCAAGTTGTTCACTAGAAAACATATATTCGGCTTGGTGTTGATCAAATACATCAAAGAACCTATCAGTTGCCTGTACAATGTGGGATCCACCAACTCTGAATATGAAGTTGTCACCTTCTTCATATTAGTGATCGTGGGTGTGGCCATAGGTTTCTAGTCCTCCATCCAAAACCTCTTCAGGATCTAAACTGCATAGTTACCCTACCCAAGGAAAATCTCCCTTGGTCGTTGCCAAAACTCCAATCCCAAGAAGTAATGCATCATGCCAATGTCCTTCATCTTGAACTCAGTTGCCATGTCTACTTTGCACCCTGCAATGAGCTTCTCTGCACTTATCAGAAACAAGTCATCTACATACAACACCAAAATGAGAAGATTAGTTTTAACAAATATGTAATATAAGTTAGAATCTGCTTCGCTTTTGGTGAAGACCATACTTTGCAGGTATCCATCGATCCTTGAATACCATGCTCTCGGTGCCTCCTTGAGTCCATACAAGAATTTCTTAAGCCTGCACCCATGGGACTCCTTCCCACTTACCTCAAAGTTTGAGGCTGCTCTATGTACACTTCTTCCTTAATGATCCCATTAAGGAAAGTTGTCTTCACATCCATCTTATGTATCCTCCATCCCATAAATGAAACCAAGGATATAACTGCTCTAATGGAAGTGTACCTTGCAAATGGAGCAAATGTCTCCTCGTAGTCCAGGCCCTCTCTTTGGGAGATTCCTCTCGCCACAAACCTCACTTTGAAATTCCCAATGTTGCCATCTATAGCATGCTTGATCTTGTACAACCATCTGGAATTCATAATTGACTTCTCCTTTGGTCTTGGCATTATGTCCCAAACATCATTCTTCATTATGGAGGTGTACTCCTCCATCATGGCATCCTGCCATACCTGCTGGTCTGCTGCCCCCTAAAAACTGGAAGGCTCAGAATCTAGAATGTTGCTCATCAATTCCATATAGTCTGTCAACTTCTTCAAAGGTTTTCTCTCTCTGAATGTGCTCTTAGGAGTCTCAACATGCTCCTGAGCATCCCTCAATGTCTGACTGAACCATTGAGGTCCTGATAGAAGTGGAAGGGGTTCTTCACCTAAAGGTTGTTGTATTGCCCCAGAAATCATGGGTGACCTCGGATCAACCTTCGATGCTTCTTGCTCCACATCCTCTATGACTGGAGTAGGCTCATGAAACTTCCTAGATGCAAAGTCTTACTTAAACTTTACATCCTTGCTTACTATTGTCTTCCTCTGCTTTGGCTTATAGACCTTATAAGCCTTTGAAGTTCGACACTGTAACCCACAAACAAACTCTTCCCACTGGAGGGCTCTAACTTGGTCCTCTTCTCTATTGGTACATGGATATAAACTGAACAACCAAAGATGCAGAAATGATTCACCTCTGGCTTCACACCAGTGAATGCCTCCTTTGGTGTCTTGTCCTCCAAGATCTTATGAGGACACTGTTGATGAATGCAACTATGAGAGACATCCTCCAACTTACAAACCTGTGAGATGTGGAACATAGCAACTATGGAAGTTTTTCTCTCAGCTTACAAACTTGAGAGAAAGCCCCTAAGAAGGGTACGTGGTTCCTGCTTGAGACAGAGCTGGGAACGTAGAGATGACCTCCTCCATTCAGAGAGTTGAGAAGAACTCCAGATGATTATCTAGTGGAAAAGAGATCTGTTGAGTTAGGACATGCTTGTCGTTGAGCACAAGGTGAATGTGTGAAATTCCAAAGTGTTGGGTGCATCGTCATGAGAACAAAAATGAAGATGATGTATTAGCCTCCTATGAGCAACAGAGTTGACGAGAAGATTTCAGATGATTCTCCTGTCGGCGGCAGTGGGAAAGCAGATCTATAGAGTGGACGTGCCTGTGGACGAGCATAGGTGAACGTGTGAAGACATAGTTCTTCTGTGTAATGCAGTGAATCAGAGCTATGACATCCCTATGGATGTGCCCCTAGTGGATGAGCACTAGTGGGTGTATCAGATCCTTTGCTATATACTGTTCAAGAGTCAAACCTACCTGTAACCCTAATTGTTATGTAAAGGGTACAAGTCAGCCCCACCTTCATATGTTTAATATTAAATGTAAAAGATAATTAATATCAATATTAATATAAATATTAATATTAATTAATATAATAATAATAATATATTTGACTTAGAGAAGCCGACGTTGTTGAGCCAATAGACGCCTTTGTTGATTGGTCAAGTCTAATATAAGTAAGGGATGTTTCTCCATTGTAGAAACATATCTTCCTTGTGAGTTTGGAAATTTCAGCAAACACATCTACTTGGGAAAAGGTGTGCACCTCTCTTGGGTGCTAGTCTTCTAGGGTTTGAAGCACCCTCTTGTGTGCTAAGGTTTATCTTGGTGGAGGTCTTTCTCTTGAAGAATATAGCAAAGGATTTGGCTGGGTTTTCTTTCCTTGTTGAGAAGGGTTTCCCAGGATACTTGTTGTGTTCTTATGCATGGTGTTTCTTCTTGTGATCTTGGTTGCTGCAACATTATTGTTTATGGTTAAGTGAAATGCTAAAATGAAATGAACTTCATGCTTAACCTAGCTTTTCAAAAATTCAACAGACACCAGTTTTGGATGTAGACTGTTGTGTTACATGCCTTTCCCCAAAGAAACATGGGCAAGTCCTTGTCATGTATCATGGCCTTAGCACCCCCTATGATGGATCGATTTTCTACTCTGCAACCCCATTCTGTTGTGGGTTGTTTGGAACTGTCATCTCTCTCTTGATTCTTGTCTCCTTGCAGAAACCCTCGAATTCTTTGGAGGTATACTCTCCCCCATTGTCTGATCTTAGGACTTTGATCTTCTTCCATGTCTGGTTTTCAACTAGAGATTTGAACTTCTGAAACCTGCTAAAGACCTCATCCTTGGTCTTTAAGAAGTAGATCCAAGTCTTGCAAGAGAAATTATCAATAAAGGAAACATAATACATGCTTCATGTTATTGACACCTTTGACATCGGTCCACAAAAAATTGAATGTACTAGGTTTAGAATCCCCTTAGACCTATTCTCGTTGCTTGGGAAAGCTGTCTTGGCATGCTTGCCAAGCATGCACCCTTTGCATACACCATGTTGCTCAATACTAAAATTTAGAAGACCTGTGACTATCTCCCTCAGAATAAGGCAACACCCTGTGATGTAGGTGCCCCATCCTCTTGTGCCACAACTCACACAAGTTGTCACTGTTATGCACCGAGGCTTGAACAGGTTCACCTTGCAACCTATACAAATTACCTTCTCTAACCCCTATTACTCGGGTTGTATCTGGGATAGATTCCTTACGTGTGATGAGGACTTGCTAGTTCTTGAACTCCACTGCAAAGCCCTTATCTTCATAATCGAAATTGAAAGCAAATTCTTTTTGAAACTTGGTACAAACAAGACATTGTTAAAATTTAAAGAATTACCTGGCTCCAGCTGGAAGAGAATAGTACCAACTCCTTCTATTGGGTACTTGGCATTGTTACCTCTCCAGGAGGTACCCTAGAGTTTTCGTTTTTGTCTACACCATTATAAGCTCAAGAATGCAAGTTAAAGCCTTGTAAACCATAGTGGACGATTATGTAGTGGAATCCCAGACTTGGTTTGATTATGATCAGACCCTTTAGTCCCCACCTCACTATCTCTCGTCCTGGATAGGATTGGAGGTCGTGGCATGTGTCTTTTGGGACACATGATTATGTGGAGCCACACGTCTTATGTAGGGGTGATTGCGGTTTGTGGGGCCTAGTCCAGTCCATGTCATGCACACCTATGTCTTCCCACATGTTTATTTTCTATTGAGTCTATAGGCATCTCTTGGCGATGGTGCACTATCATTTTTGTTCTCAAAATGGCAATCTCACAAAGTTTTCATCATTGCATGTCTTTTGAGGCAATGGTTCCCTGAGGCAAAAATACAACATGGGTTCAACATGATCAGAAAAAAATCACGAGCACAACCCATATCTTTGAAATTTTATTGATGGAATCTTGAGGGAGATATTGCCTCCCAAAGGAAAATTGTCCCACTTCTAAAAATTTGTTGGGCACTTATTTCAAGGTCAAATGGTCAAGGAATGAAATGTTGGGGGTCTACTAGCCTTGGAATAATATTTGGAAGGTCAAATATTCTCTCTCCACTTGCAAAGCAATTAATTTCTCCACTAAATGACCAAATCGTCCTCTTTTGGGACAAATCATAACTCCTCATTAATTGATTTGACAAGTCAAACTAGACATTGGAGTCAAAGTGGACAAATTATGACCGTTGTAGCTCATTCCTCAAGAAGAAATTGTCCCCAAATGGAACATTGGACTTCCTTCACCCAAATCGAACTTCTCAAGTACCATACGACCTCTCTTTTGGGTGGGGCGAACCTCTCATGTGGACAAATAAATTGGTCAAGCATTCTAAAAATGGATTTTATCCCATTT
Source organism: Picea mariana (assembly GCA_032191745.1). Taxonomy (NCBI): domain Eukaryota; kingdom Viridiplantae; phylum Streptophyta; class Pinopsida; order Pinales; family Pinaceae; genus Picea; species Picea mariana. The sequence continues at coordinate 199,088 of JASDQU010436098.1, read as the reverse complement.
TGACCATGGAGTAATGTAATAAAAATATATTATCAAATGGTTTAGCCTCAAACCAATTGTGAATGAACAAACCAAGAAAATTATTCTTTTATGAGGGAGGTAGAAACTAGCTGTTACAAATAAAACTATATAAGGCTAGCCCCTCCTCTCATTTTTGTTGTTGAAACTTTGTGAGATCATAATGCCATTTTTCAGAACTCAATTCTCTTGTGTCACTGTGGATTGTCTACTATAATGGTCTTGGATATATTTAATTTTTCTTTAACAGGGGTTTCTTAGGAGAATTGTGAGAGATAATTAATCAATCCATTGAGAGGCTACATAGTCATGTGGAGGAAAGAAGATAGACCTTCGTCTCCTTACTTTCTTTGTGGGATTCAAGTGTAATACACCCAAGTTGTTGGACCAACTCTTTTGAGAGAAGCTTCAACCGAGTGGTCTATCATCACTTCGATTCTAGTTGATTGATTATCTTGGAGACCATCCTGTAGAGGAGCTCTCCTAGCAAAATCCAAGGAGGAATCCACTTATTGGTGAATTTCTAGCATTGGGGCGATAGTGCTTCCGCTCCAAACCCAATCGTCTAGAAATCCATCTGGGCCAATATTAAGCTTACGGAATCACAATTGCACAAACTAAGATACATCTAAAGGTAAGAGGTAAAGGTAAAAAAAATCTTTCAATTTCTTCATCCATTTCATTTTCAAATATTTAAAAATCATCTTTTATTATAAAAATACGAAAAAATCATACCCTACCTTTGTTTTTCATTTTTATATCTCTAAAGCTAGTAGATCTTGGGGTTTTTGTTACTTGGGAACTTCCCTACCCCAAGATATATAGTCCGTTGGGCTTTATGCTTAATAGAACACATCTTATAAGGGTTTTATCAAGAAATAATGTGCAGGTATGCAATATAACAAGGAGGAAAATCTTCATATTTACACTATTGTGGACATTCAAAAGGGTGCATATTGTGAGTTTTCACTTCCTAAACCCGATTTATACGCCATATCTTTACTTTCTGGTCAATATAGAGTAAAACTATAGCTCGCCAATCAATTTTATTGGCTGTAACAAATTTTGGGTTTTGACCCTAGGGGGATTTGAACCCCAATTCTGCAAAAGTAATTTCCATCTTGCTGGAAATTAATTTTACAACAGATCTGAAGGCTCTAGGGCTCAATAAACACTTAAACCTAGCTGTCCTACCCTTCTTACCCATAGATCTAGTGATCTAGTGCATTTTTGCACTTGTGGGAGACCTTAAAAGGCCATTTTCCTTGTTGGTTTCTGTATTTTACTTTGTTTTGCAGGCCTGAAATAACGGTACAGCGAGGAAATCTCTCATTTCTGGTCACTTTGATCAAGGTATTCACATAGCAAATCATCTGGAAAGTGGTAAGAACGTTTACCCCTCTCTTGCACTTTATTTGGTCATTATTTTGAGGATAAAGGGTAAGTTAGCTTGCTGTTTGGTCTCTTTATTTTCTGCAATATCATTTATTTTAACAAGCATTGAAACAATTAACTCCTATCTTCACTTAGTATACTTTTTTTAGGCACTAGTCTCTATACTCTTTGTGGTGAAGTGCTAGTTTGTAGGAAGCCTCCTAGAGCCGTTTAGCGTAGGCATTTGGCTCAAAAAGGGAAAATGATAGGTGTTGTGGTGACATTGGGCACCTATCCTCTGTGTTATCACTATAGCAGACTACGACCTTGGTGGTATGCTAGTTTGGACAGTAACAAACATCATCACAACCTGTACTCCCGAGTCCTGCTTCTTTAGACTAGAAAACAACTGTCGGGTTGTTGTCATATGTCGAGATGCCCCACTGGCCACATACCAATCATTCCTCAGAATCGTGTTGGTAGAAAGGCAAGATACCAACGAGAAATCCTTTTTGAACTTGGCAACAAACTTGTTCATCTAAGTTTTTGTAGAGGCTGCTACCTGCTTCTGCTACTTCTTCCCTTTACCCTTCTTCTTATCTGGACACTGTGATGCATAATGACCGTGCTTATGATAATTGAAGCACTTGATTTTACTCAAGTCCTTTCCTGAAGCACTTGATTTTACTCAAGTCCTTTCTTGGTTGTGAGGTTGACTCCTCACTCTTACCCTTATCCTTGCTAGGTCTTTTACCTCTTTCCTTATTTCACTGACCAAATAGAGCTAAGTTCTCTTCAACATCCTTCTTGTTGGCCTTTGACTCTATTCGAGTCTCCTCTTGGATATAGTCATCCCAAAGCCTCTCGAAGCCGGGAAGGTTTTTCTGAGAGCAAATACCTTTGACAAATGGTTCCCATGACGTTGGGAATCCATTTAGTGCCATGTTCACTAGCTATGCATCTTCAACCTTCTCTCCAACTATTACAAGTTGATCACGAATTTATATGATCTTCATAAGGTAACTGGTGACTGTGACTGTGTTTGATCTGGTCATCACTAGGGATATGAGTTTGTTTTGCAATATCATCTTCCTGTTTATGTTTTGACTTTGGTAGAGACTAACCAGGGCATTGAACATCTCCTTCGCTGTCTTCTTTTGGGATACATGAGGATTAGATGAACCTATATGGCATCCAAGATCATCTGCTTGGCCTTCACTTCTCTTTTATTGTAAGTTACCAACTCTTGTGGATTTGTAGGTGGAGTAGCAACGTTCTTGATGATATCCCAAAGATCATTCTCTTCTAGTAAGAGTGTAACCCTCACCTTCCATGATAAAAAATTCGAGGCACCATCCAATTTCTTCTCAAACTTGAAGCATGTTGTTGCCATCTATGAGATCTATTGCACAAACTCCCAAATTTGAAAATAAAGCTTTGAAACCCTCTCACTGTCAGTCATTTCTTGCAGTTGATTTACTGTTACAAATCCTAGAGAATCTCAATTAGAGAAATAAGCTTTGATACCATGTGAAAATTTCCAAGCCCTAGGTGATTAAAGTCCTTATGATATCAATCAAATAAGTAGATTGTTGAATTTAATTATTGCATAAATAAATTTCAAACCATAGCATTAATCACATAATAGTTGGAAATTAAATAGTGGAAGCAAAAAATCAATTTCATAAAACATAGATAATTACTTTTTCAAAACTAGCTTTTCATTCCTTCGAAAAACTTACAATGAAACCTCCACAAGTTGCTTAAAAAAACAACACTGCATGGATACCAAAAAACACCCTGGGGCCCGAATTGAGCTGAACAACCAGTTAGAAGTGTACGGTCTGTTGTATGGCTGTACGGTCATGTTCGTACGACAGTACAAAACTGTGCAGATATCTGTATGGGGCTACCTGCTTCCTAGAAATGCTCTTGTTGGTTGTCTGCTCTCTCTCCCTCTCTCTATCACTCAAATGTTCTTGTGTGTTTGAACTCTCTATCTTGAACTGTCTTTATACTTCTAGCTGAGACCAAAATCGTAATCTATTTTTGTGATTACTCCTAGTCTAAGTCATGCATGCATGAAATACACTTTTTAGACTCAACTACTAAAAATAAGACTTTCACTTTTTGACTAAAGTGAATTACAAAATGAATTTACTTTTCGAAAATACAATTACTTTTCGAAAATATCTCGAACTACTTCTCGCACGTTCACTCTGAACTTGTGCGAAAGTTCTTGTTCGAGCTATAATTCTCAACAACACTAACTGCTTCTCGATACTTTACTTCTGTGGAAGAAAGAGCAAGGGCACGTTGCTTCTTACAAGCCCAAGTGACAGGTCTGAAACCAAGATTGAAAACATAACCTGTAGTAGACTTCCGATCATTAGGGTCATTGACCCAATCAGAATCAAAGAAACCAACCAACAAAGGAGTTCCCCTGAACAATAATTTATCCCAAAATGAACTTTACCTCGGATATATTTAAGTATTCCTTTTGTTGCTTTCCAATGGCTCTCACGGGGTGTTTGCATATACTGGGAAACAATACCAACAATAAAGGAGATATGAGGATGGGTATGAGTCAAATACAAAGGGATATCAACTAATTGATGGTACAAAGTGGCATCTACTTAGGGTGTAATACATGTAGCGGTAAATTTGACTCTATACTGGAAGGGAGATGGGGTTGGTTTACAATCTTCCTTGTGAAAGCAGTGAGGAAGGTCACGTGCATATGTATACTAGGAAAGTGAAATTCCTTCCTTGGTTTGCAATACTTGGAGGCCAAGAAAATAATGCAAATGTTCTAAGTTTGTCATTTCAAATTTTTTCTTAAGGCTGGATTTCACATGGACTAAAAGTTGTTGGGTATGTGTTATATTCTTTGGACAACAAGCTCTAGTGTCTTCTACATTGCTTTGGGTGCAACGCCCCCAAGATTTTTTTGCCTCGGGAAACGTGTCACATTTTTGCCTCATTTTTCATGTCGATTGTTGGGTGGTTTTTCGGCACATGGTTTTTGCCGATGGTTTTCTATTTTTGGTTAAGGAATTAGGGTTGTTGACTAATCCAGGGCATTGGGTTAGGGTTTTGGATGCCGCTGACTCCTATATGTATATTGTATTGTAAACTCACTATGAATGAATATAGAATATGCTAGTTTTCCCGGTTTGGGTTTCCAAGGAAAAAATCTCTGTGTAATGTGTGTATTTGCCATTGTATCTTTTTTGTTCTTTTATTGAAAATCTATTTGCAGTAAAATATTGTACAAGGTTAAAATCTACAAAAGTTTGGGGTCATTACCAATGAGTATAAGGTCATCAACATAAAGGACAAGTATTATGAAATGGTTACCTACTTCTTTGCTATAGACATTGTGGTCAAAATGACATCTGCCAAAGCCAGTTTCAAGAAGAAAGCTATCCATTTTCTCATACTAAGCCTGAGGAGCTTACTTAAGACCATATAGAGATTTCTTATGGCGACAAACAAGGTCGGAGTCATTTTGAATATAACTAGGAGGTTGTTCCATGTAATCTCTTCTTGCAAATATCCATGTAAGAAGGCAGATTTAACATCTATTTGATGGACCTCCCATTTAGATGAAATAGCAAGGGCTAGAACAAGATAAATAGAAGTCATTTTAGCTACGGGGCAAAAATTTCATTATATTCAATTCCTTCTTCTTGAGAAAATCCTTTTGCAACTAACTAGACCTTATGTCTTTCAACACTTCCATTTGATGCATACTTAGTTCTATACGTCCATTTACATCTGACAAKTTTTTTTTCCTTTCRAAAGAGTTACAAGATCTCAAGTATCGTTCACCATTAAGGAACGATATTCTTYATTCATTCTTGTGTCCTAGTTTGGAKGGCTAGAAGCTTCTGCAAATGTTTCTAGAGCATGAGTCTCCAAAACTTGAGTCAAAAGGGAGGAGGCTCACTGGAACTATGAACATATACAATGTCAATATGAAGGATTATCGATAAGATCACYGACTACTTCTCGTGTTGTACGAACCCATCTAGGAAGTTGTGGTGTTAGTGCAGGTTCATGTTCAATGGATGCAATTGGAGGAAGTTGAGTAGGTAGAGGTGGATTTTCATCCTCTTTGTCATTATCTAAAGAAGAAATGAGTACTAGCAGAAAAGTTAGGAACATGAGATCGCACAATTGCTGAATATAGCTCGTAGGCCAGGATACCTTCATCAAACTTAACATCTCTCCTAATAATAATTTCATTGGAATGAGGTTGAAGAAGTCTACAACCTTTTACATCTTCAAAATATCCAAAAAAAATGCACTTCTCACTTTTGGGTTGTAATGCTTTCCTTTTCTCATCAAGAATGTGAGCCCATGCTTCACTAGCAAAAACACATGAAAGTGGCTTACATCTGGTGTAATTTTACTCCATGCTTCTTTCAGTGCTATATCTTTTAAAGTATTTGTGGGAATGCGATTGACTATGTAATTTGCACAATTAATGGCTTCTATCCAAAGATGAGGACTTAATCCCTTAGATTGGATCATACAATTTTCCATTTCCTATAATGTGTGGTTCTTTCTCTTAGCAACACCATTTTGCTATGGTGTATATGGAACACTATGTTGCCTTGTGCAGTGCAGTAAGTTGTAAATTTGTTGTTAATGTATTCACCTCCATTATTTGTTCCTAACTTCTGAAGTTGATGTCCAAATTGTTTTTCTACAAGGATCTTGTAGGCCAAAAACATGCAAAAAACTTCCCTCTTAAGTTTTAAGAAATAAACCCAATTGCGTTTGGAGAAGTCATCAATGAAAGTTAAGAAGTACTTGAAGCTGGAGAAGGAAGCATAAGAAAGAGAACCACACAAATCACTATGAATAAGCTGCAAGGGGGCCAAGGTGTGCCAAGAGGCACGCTTGTCGAATTTGTGCTAATGATGTTTGTCAAGAACACATCTAGGACAAACACCATCTCTGCAAGAAATGAGAGGAAGTCCAATCACCATATTTCGATTACATAGTTGATGCAATGAACGATAATTTATATACCAAATCGCTCTTGTCAAAGTTTGTTCAAATCATCGCTATAAGCAATAAAAACTAATGGAAGAGATGATGACCCAAAGTTGTCAAATCCATACAACCTGGTAATATCATAAAAATTTCCAGTTGCTAAGAAAATCCTTGATTACAACTTGGTGAGGTGAAAATTCTACCATTTTACCTTCACTTGAATGAGTGATTTGATAAACTGATAGAAGGTTGCAGGAAAGACTTGGAACACATAATACATCATTAAAATGGCCATCGTCTAGTTGAATTGTTCTAGACCCTACAACACTAAGAGATCTATCATCACCAACAAATATTTTTTTGGTGTTACATTCATTAAGAGCAGAAAATATGGCTTTATCGATTGGCTTTATCGATAGCCATATGATAAGATGCTCCAAAATCAATAAGCCACTCATTAGGAGAAGAAGTAGATGTTGCATTGAGGGAAAAACCAGAAGTAGAAAGTGYATGTCTATGAGAAGAAGAGTTAGAAGAAGAAGAATCAAGATTGATGTTGTGCTTCTTCATTGTTGCTTCTAAGGTTTCCACCTTCTTGAAACATTTAGACTCCAAATGACCATATTTCCCACAAAAATTACATTGTCTCTTAGTCTTTTTGCCTTTTGATTTAGTTCCTTTATCAGCATTGGAAGTAGGAGTTGGCTRAGAGAGTTTGGAACCCTTCRTTTGTTTGTTGTTGCGAGGATGTTGCTTCTTCAGATTCTTGGCTTTATCCTTTTGGTGTGTCACKAAGGCTTTGCTTGATGTACTTCTAGTGCTGATCACTCCAAGATACAAGAGCTTATCTTGCTCTCTAATCAAAGAATCAAAGAAAGCTTCAAAARTGGATGTTTTGTAAGTAGCCCCTTGATTAATAAGAGCTTCTCTAGTGGAGTGAAAAGTAGATACAAAACCATAATAGGTAGTGCCAAGCTTAGCAAGAATAACATATAAAAGCTGATCATTTGTCTTGATTATTTTACACTCTGCAAGTAAAAGTCAAGTGTTTTGAACTTAGATAGAAAACCCTCAATGCAAGAGAAATCACTGGGATTTAAAGCAATCAATTGATTTTTGAGCTGGTGGGCTTGAATCTCATTTTGTTTACCAATCACAGTAACCAGCTTTTGCCATGCTACATCTAGGGTCTCAATTCCTTCAAGGTGAAATTGAAGATCACTAGAGATGGACATTTCAATTAATCGATGTGCTTCGTCATTTTTATTATCCCATTTGGCTTTCTTCAATGCATTAAGAGGGATAGTTTCTGTTCTCAAAGTAATTTGGTATAGTCCCCTACTTCATAGTAAATCCTCCATAAGATTTCCATAAGAAGTAGCTTGGATTGATAAGTGGGAGATCACTTAGATTAGCCATTTTACAATATGTAGGTAAGATGACTGTAAAAGAAAAGACTGATTGTATGGATGCTCTCGAAAAATGGGTAGTTTAAAAAAACCCAACACTGAAATTGAACTCCGAATGTCAAAGCTATGCTCTTTTGATGAAAAACATATAAAGTAAAAAAGGTTCCCTTCATACTAAGTTTCCCTATAAGCTCACTTTTGCAAATAAGTTACTTTTATAATATAAGTGACCTACTTTTATAAAATAAGCATGAATCATTTTTTACAATGAAGTTATTTTATAAGTTAAAGGTGCATGCAAAAAGTAACTTAAAAAATGAACGTTAAAGTTACTTTATGAGTGATTCACTTTTATAATTTAAGTGAAATGCACTTTACAATAAAGTTATGTTATAACTTAAAGTTGCATGAACTTTTTCAGAAAGTAACTCAATGAACAGAAAGACTTGAACTCAAGACCTCTAATTTAATAAATGTTAGGAAGGAGGAGACTTTTTTTCTACTCTTTGCCTTGAAGTGTGTGCTTACCCAAAAAATCTTCAGCAAAACCACACACCAAAATGAACGAACTTTTTGAAATACAAATTTGAAACTTTATATGCTTAGGGTTAGATCTCTATCGATCTACTTGGAAAATGCAAGTTTTCTCTCTGTTTTTGATTTGTTGAGATTGCAGAAAGCATGGGGCAAAGAGCATATGCAGAAAAGAAAACACTTTACGCTTGATTTATTATTTCTTGAGATTGCACAAGGTGCACAACAAAGAGCATATACAGGCCAGAAAGGAAGCAAACTGAAAATATAAACAAAAAAATCTAAATGAAATTTTAAAAGTTAAAACAGCATGAAAGAGATATTTTTTTTAAAATCTTAATGAATCTGTATGCCTTAGGATTTGATAAAAATGGCCATATCTTGGGCAAACAAAACTTTTTCTAATGAAACAAAAAGGGTTTCAAATTGAAAAACAACAATCCTGATACATTGGAATGGCTCTCTCAGCCCAGAAATGCTAAAAAACAATAGAATCTAGAAGTCCTTTGATGCATGCAATGACAAAGGTTTAAGATCTTGTTCAACAATGGGAGTGGGTCTTCATAGGGGCTTTGATACCATGTTCGATAATTATGGTATATCCACATAGGTCGAACACCTTAAGGCAACCGCTCACACAAACAAATCAAAGATTATTACACCAATGTATTATGTGGTTAAAACCCTCAAAGAGGGAAACAATGCATGGCCCCAACCAATGCAACCACTTGAGGCAATATATTAATGCAAAAGGAAAATAATTTAGATACAAGTTTTTCATAGTCAATTGTCAACAAATGACCCCATGCTCTTTAAAAAGAGATCATGGATCATTTGGTTGTTAAGCCATGGATCAATATCACTGTTAGTATCGAGAAGATGAACCATCGGATCACTTTATGTTTAGAACATAATCATGATCGTTGGATTTGATAATTACAATGCATACTAAAGAAACACATTAAAGAAACACACTTTACCTAAAGACACATTAGATCAAGTTGATCTTAACTAACTCTTGAGTCCTAAGTGTCTAAATATCTTAACACCCATTGGATAAGCACTGGTCCTGGCAATCCACAATCCTTTAAATCCTAAAGAATATCATACATTTCTTTTCTAGGGTTTCCCCTCTTGTGTCGAAGGAGAGCTAGCTTAAAGTGAGAGGAAGAGTTGCTATGGGCAGTCGACAATCTTCTTAAGTGCCCCTAAGGCTACACTTTGTTTAGGGACTTGAATATTTTTGAGTGTAGGTTCGAGAGGTAACAGGGATGATGAAGGGGGTGGTATCGACGGCGATGAGGTAGTGGTATTCTAACTTAAAGGTGGCCTTTTAACTACTTTCAGGCAAGAGGAACTTAAAGAGTAAATGCTCAAGACGAATGGTTGCTTATGCGAGTTCATGTTGCTAGTACCTAGCTATGGTTTCTACTTTCAACGTGATGGTGACAATAACGTAATGGAGCAATATGAATAGTTCTGTAGGTGAATTCTACAATCAACATGAGGATGCTTGAGGGTGATGGTGACTTGATTGTTGGTTCCAGATCTATCAAAAGAAGTAACATATTGTTTTTGTGTTGTTCAAGGTTATGAATTAAGGGGGGGGGGGTATTGGGATAATATCAACACACAAAATATGTGTCTTTAAAATTTAATATTTAAGGTTTAGTGTTATAACGCGTGATTAAATGTTATATGTATGTTTGTGTGCACTATATAAACTAATAGTTCTTGTTTTAGTTGGTGCTTTGATGGAGTTTTAGTCTCCAATATTTCCTAAAAATATGAGGCCACTCAACCTTCTTTATACAATCTATTTTCAACATTGCCCTTACAACATGGTCCCACCATAATTAAAACATGCCACACTTTACCAACTATGATTGAAAAACTAGAAAAAATAAAACCCAACTTCTACTGGCCTTAAAGACCTTAGAGTTATGGTAACTATAGATATGATTGGGATAGAATGATAACTAAGATAACTGGAATACCACATATGAAACGGGAAGTCTGAAAAGAGAAGCTTCACGACACTTATCTAGACTCACTCGGTTACTTTGAGTTGCAAGTATTTCTTCCTCGATAAAAATAGGTTTTGTCATATTACTCCCACAATAGTATGTTTAACTTATTGAAAAGAGTTAATTATGTGGTACTAAGTGCTCCTTGCATTGTATGGGTGTTTGAGTTGCAAGTATTTCTTCCTCAATAAAAGTAGTTTTTGTCATATTACTCCCACAATAGTATGTTTAACTTATTGAAAAGAGTTGATTGTGTGAATTGACTCCTGAGTGCTTCTTGCATTGTATGGATGGTCCTCCTTAGCTCATTAGACAAATCTTTGACATCTTCAAGTAGTCTTTCTCTTTCCTACTCTAATTCAATTTCCTCCAACTTCTTGATTTGATGGATTAGGGCTTTGAGTTCCTCAATCAACACATTCGAGACTTGCTTCAATAATTGATCTCTCTCTAGTTGCCTTTCTCAAACTCCAACTAGGGCTTCATGAACTTTTGTCTTCAACTCTTGTGGTGTACTTGACCACCTCTTTAACATTGTTAAGGAGATGGGGCACCATATTTCTAGATATAGAACTTTGGTTTTGGCCTGAATGGTGAATATATCCCAACCATTACACTAGGCCACAAGAATTAACTAGAAATATTGATTTACCGTGAATTAAACTAATTTGGTTCTTTGAATCAAATTTACAAAAATGCATTTAAATGCATAAATTCAATAATTAACGCAAAAAAAACACTTAATTGCAAAATAGATTAAACACAAGAAATCACTGTTAGAGAAAGATTTCCCATCTAGCCATAGAAAATTCTTTAGATGATTGCCACCCTAACTTGAGGTAGTGAAATGCCAAGGGCATTGGGCTTTCCTCACATGCACACTCGCTTAACTCTCATAGCTTCACACAAGGAACCCTCTAGCATACTCGTCGAAACAAGAGTGCACAACAACTCAAGAATATGAAGCAATGTTGTGACAATCCACTAGGAACTTCTTAGGCTATGTGCTATTCAAGCATTCCCTTGCTAGCCTTATTGCTCGACAAGAGCCCCTATTCGACCAACCTACATAGACAAAACCCCGTAAATGCCTCTTAGCTTGCCCTACTTTTGCTCTTCATTTACACCACCCCACAAATGCATAAAAAAGATCACATTAGAGAAATAATGGCTTGTTAATCCTGGCCATACAACTAGGGAATACACATGCAACAACCCTATGCAGCCATATCTCCACAACAAACCCACCCAAGCTACCAGTCATAGAGCGCTAGGTGCTTGGGAGATAACAACAACAATGCAACATAAGGTAAGTCACAAACTTAAGAGGGAACGAGAGTGTTCAATAACATGGAGAAGAACAAAATAATGAGCAAAGAACTTTTCAAATGGAAGAAAATAGACTTTAATACAAGTTTCCATGAATAGGCTAGGTTTTGGCTACCTATTCTCAAGGTTTACGTTCTCATGCCAACTATCACATGCAAAGGGTGGACTTCTATAGGTGCCATATACCCCCTCACCTTTTGTCCACAATCCACCAATTGTCAAGTCATAGCCGCTCCTCATGTTCCCTTTGGCCATTCTATGTTCTTTTTATATTAATTTCATTAGGAATATTTATATTGTTCGACTTAGGTCTCATTTTAGGCAAAAATCACAAAGCACAGCCCATGTGCTATTTATATTCGTGCTGACATCTTCAGATCTATTGCAAAGGTGAGCTCCGTTTGATTTAATGCAACATAGTCGCTATGGAAGAAAATAGACTTTAATGCAAGCTTTCATGAATAGGCTAGGTGTTAGCTACCTATTCTCAAGGTTTATGTTCTCATGCCAACTTTTGCATGCAAAAAAAGTGGACTTCTATGGGTGCCACATGCTCCCTCACCTTTTGTTCATCCCTCCACCAATTGTCAAGTCATAGCCCCTCCTCATGTTCTCTTTGGCCATTCTACGTTCTTTTTATATTAATTTCATTAGCAATATTTATATTGTTTGACTTAGGCCTCATTTTAGGACAAAAGCACAAAGCACATAGCAGTGTGCTATTTATATTCGTGTTGACATCTTCAGATCTGTTTCAAGGGTGAGCTCCATTTGATTTAATGCAACATAGTCGCTATGGAATTTGTCAACAACATATGAGAGCTATCTTATTTGATCTTCCTTCCTTCATTGCATTTTCATGTGAAGTTGTTATGTCAATGTGAGGAGAACAAGATTGCTGCAATTTCACCTCACGCTTGGGTTTGGCCTATCTCCTTTCATAATGTGCTAATTGGGCTTCATGTTAACTCCTTTACTGCCATATTGGATAGAACAAATCTTCCTCCATTCAAAATAATTGCTATAGTAATAAGAGTGTGCTCTCCAAGATTCTTATAAGCTTGAATTACTGAGAGCAAGCTACGCTAGTGGCCCTTGGAGGCACATTGGTTTTTTGTTGTTGCTGTGGATGGGTGGACCTCAGGAGGCAGTGTCACATGTCTTCGTGGAAAATATGGTCCTTTGAACTACCCGTGTTTTGTAATTACAATTGTCATTTATATTTATTTTGGCTTATGGTCTCGAAATATCCTCACCAACCAGTGCATGTTGATAGAGGAAAGATTGATGTCTTTTTCTTTAATGAAATTTACAGTCTCATTTATCTTAATCCCATTTCATGGGTGATTGTCATGTTTTGTGGGGCAAATGGATTCCCACCTTAGATACAATGATTTCTCTAGTGTCAGTCCTTCTTTGAACCAAGTTAAAGCTAGAAAGAGAGATAACGAAATATACTTTTCCACCAACAAATTGATCTAGAAAATGGTTTCAAAGCCACTACTCCCAAGGCAAACAATTGAAGTGAAAGTTGTTACACCATGATGTCCCCAATCATTTGACCTTTTGCCCAATAACTATATTATATTCTCTTTGAGAGAAGCATTGGGTCTATAAAGTGGGCATTCATACCCTTCCATCTAGATGGATTTTATTCGTTCACCCTAAAACTCAATTGAAAGATATTTTAGGTTCACCATACTATAGAAATTCGAGGAACTATGAGGTTGCCAAAACAGGTCTGTCCTTGACCTGAAATTTGGCTCTAAGTTTCAATCTTCAAGACTGTCCTTTGCTGCTGTTTTAGGACAACAAACAGTCAAGTAACTTTCTGCTCATAATTTTTATGGTTAAGTGCTCTTTTGAGGTGCCCTTGCAAGTGTTTTCATACCCCAATGTTAGCACATGCAATATACTCAAAACAAATAACACTCCTCTTGATCTTTACAACTCTAACAAGCTGATCTATACTTTAAGCATGCATGAAATGAACACAAGTATTTTTGGTCAACATGACCTTGGATAAAACCCCCCCAAGGAAAACCAGTTTGGAATGAAAGTATATATAATGATGATCTTAAGTAGTGAATACAACAAATAAGCTAATACAATGGAACCTGATACAATAGCAACTCCTCACGAGAAGCTTTGGAGTTCCAAGAAGAGAAATGCGTCCAAGCTTAGTGCGCCCTCTTCCCTTGTTGCTCTATCCACTAAAGTGATGCACCCTCCTTCCTCCTTGACCCAATGAAGAATCCCTTCAACACAAATGTGCTCTTGTGTGTCTCCTCCAACGTGAGCCAAACAAATCTGAGATAGCACAAGTCCTTCTATTACCTACTAGTGGTGTGCCCTCCTCCAAGCAATAACCAATACCAACAAATAATGATGACCTAAGCCTCCATGAGCCCTCCATGAAAGATGGCGCCCAAGCTCTCCTCTCCCAATGCTTCCATTCTCATCCTCTTGCCCTTCTTCAAACTTTCTTGGTGAACATACAAGTGAATGAGCCTCCAAATGCCCTATGCACCCTTCTTAAGGAATCATAAGGAAACCTAAAAGATGAATGGTTAGGATCACTCCAAGCCATCTCTAATCCATGGTTGAGATCTCTCCAAAAGAATCTCAACTCAAAACCCAATTTGGGTTAAGTTTCCATAGTTCACTTTAGGTACCCCAATTCACCCACAAAGTGAATTAATAGTCACTTTTCACTCAAGTGACAAATTTCACCCTTTTGACTTAGGAAAATGTCAAAGTGAAATTAGACATAAAGTATAAGGCACAATGGCTCAAATATTTCCCTCTTGTGGTTAGAGACCCACAACCACAAGGGGACCACTTTCCAAGGTACCCAAATCTCAACACATACTTCCTGCTCTTGATATTTTGATTCTTAAGGTCATCCACAGTGTCTACCAAAATCATATCTCATAAAGATGTTCGGTCTAGAAAGTCCTATGGTGAGCATGGACAAAAAACATGAACAAAATCATCCAGATGCCCGAACATTTGAGCAAGACTCCCAAACCTGAAAGGGCGCAAGCACTGAGAATCTCTGAATTTGAGTCTACATCCGATGCCATATGATGCTGTCACTACTTGTCACTCTCATAGGATCTTCTAATGTGGCAGGTAAGATAATTGTGTGACAACTTATGCACTTCTTGATTTTCCTATGCGAGTCTTGAGAAGAAGTGGAGCATATGGCAAAGGATATTTTGGAAAGGGAATGGAGACAACATGAAACAAA
>JASDQU010436098.1:126278-140469 GCA_032191745.1 Picea mariana | reverse complement strand
AACTGGACATTTAACATTTTTCAGGATTTCACAATTGGAAATACTTAAAGAAGATGAAACATTTTTAAATATATGAAACGGCATATAAATATGTTCAAATAACAAACATTCCATGCAATTACAAATGATTTGAAAGACAAACACATTACGCATCAAACTGACTGCTAACCAACTAAAATTGTTCAAAGATTTGTTATAATTAACTTAACATTTACTCTGTCAAAATATGAATAAAAAACAATATAATTAGCGAAATAAATAATATAACAAAAAGATACAACAATAGTATTAAATATGAAATAAAACATGTACATATCACTCTTTGTTGTCATCACTCTCATTATCTTCCTCACTTGGCATGATAACATTGTTGTTCTCAAAAATATGTTTTGATCTAGGGTCGTGTCTTAGTACAAACCACCTATCCCTATCCGACACATATGGGTAAAAAAAATACTTGGTTGCAGTGTTTTGGGAAAACATAAGGCTCCTTAGCTTCATCTCACATCTTTTTAAAGTTGATACATATCATCCCACTATCACAATCTTCCTTTAAATTATTCCAATCAAAGGTGTCCCACCACTTGCACATAAAAATAACACATTGGAAAGAAGAGAAGTCCACTTGAATGATCTCTTGTATCTTTTCGATGTAACCTAACTTCCCCTGTATGGTGTTTTGATCGTGGTGGCTAGCATGACTATATTGGTCGAACACAACTTTCACTCCATAGTCTTGTGTCATGTGTCCATCATCGACATCCTTTGTGCGAAAATGATGTCCATATGCCCACATAGATGGGAACAAATGCACCTATAAAAAATGAACAAATCACAATGTCAATATGTGTATAATAACTTGACCATTAAAATATTAAATAATATAGATGTACTTACAATTCAAATGTTCATTACAAAGTTAAAAATTATGTACACAAAAATATTATTACCTAGTTGTTGCAACCAATCCCTATGTTTAGTGCATCCTCTTCTTCACGTGGGTAACAACTGGATGCACCATATTTCTCTCTAACTTGGTCAACATATTGGGGCATATCAATGGAATATTTTCTTTTAAATGATCAGGATAAGGCATGCTTCTACCATTCAACCATCAAAAAAATTTCCTGTCACTTTCCCATTTCCTCCTCTTATGTTCGTACAATGCGACCCGTGGATGTGTTGCCTCTGATTTGTAAAGAATGAATTTATTTATGGCAACAATTTATGAATTCGTTGATGTATTCATGAAATCAAACCAACATATAGTACATATGAGATCATGAAAATATACATTATGAAGTTCAGTGTGAATAGTTATTGTGTAGAAATTTGACAAATGATGTAGCATCCCTGACATCTGATTGCTGGGCTATGCCACACGAAATTTTTTCTAATTGTATACAAAATTAAAACATATAGAGACTCTGCAAATGCACATATTCATACAAAATAATAATAAAAATACACATGCAACACACACAGGAAAAACCCATAAAAATAAACGCATAAATAATAATGCAGCATGTAAATTATCACATAATTTACACTTATCTTGGTAAAAATATGACCAACTGCGTGCAAACCTTCCATGTTCCTCCCAGCCTTAGAACACACTACTCAAAACTCTCAGCAGTGGGTCACCCCCAAGCTGGGACTAAACTCCACCCGAGTAAATGATTTCCTAACCAAGCTGATGTATCTCAGACAACAGGAAAAAATCTGTCATGGGTGCATGTTATCACACAATTTGTACTTTGATAGAAGAGACAAGTAAAAGAGAGAAAATTGGCGAAACATGAAACTAATCCTATCACTGCCACATCAATAGGATGTCTCTTTCTATTTAGGGTGGTAGGCCCAGGGGAGATGTCCCCGATGACCTGGGGTTTTGAGAAGGAAATGGATAAAGGCTAGGTTAAAAGTCCCCTCTCACAAGTCACCACCAATCATAAAGTCCGATTAAACAACCAATTAAGATACAGTATCCCAGAAGTGTACCTTCTCGAAACAAAGCAACAAGAGAACTATATATTCACAAGTACAATTGTTGTTAGTACTTCATAAAACCTCAGACTTTGTCAAATAAAGAAAATGGATGATATGAATGTGAAGTAAACAAAAATTTATAATAGCAAATTTAGATAGCAATATCTTCACAATTACGTCTCAACAATGCTTCAATAATGACCAAAAATGATAACATAAACTTGGCAAATTGCTAGTATTTGTCAGAGGCAAAGAGGGCAATGTAAAATCAGATCTAACACTTTCTTTTATGTACTTTTAATGCTGCAAAGTATGGTTGGGGCTTACTTGAGTAACAACAACAACAAGGTTAGTGAGTTAGGTTATTATAGTGTTAGAAATTGTTAGTAGGTTGTTTGAAAAATAGGGTTTGAAGGTTGTTTGATCAAATTACTCAAAGGAGGTCTTAGACTAATGATTTCTTAGGGAAAATGGAGTCAAATAAGTGGATGAAAATGTTGAAGGAGCAAGATGATAATGGGAGAGCCAAAGACAAGAGGAGTTGATGGATGAAGTGTTGGTAAGCCAAGGCTTCAACCACCAAACCCTAGGGGAAAATGACTACTAAGGTGTAGGTAACCCTTGGCCTTAGTAGATTTTCTTCCCTCTTTAACTCAAAGAATGAAGCAAGTGATGGCTAGGATGAAGAAAATAATGCTAAGGTGTTGCAATGGCAAGGCCCTAACAAAGATTCAAGGAAAATCGGCTTCTTGGCACAATCTAGTAGGTGGATAGCAAATTAGAACAAGAACAATAACATGTGTTTGATTCCATAGGATTTAGACTTGCAATTTCAGAAGCTTTAGCAAGATGCAAAGTAAATATACTATAACCATTCAAAAGAAAGAAGAATGCATAATTTTACTTACATTCACCAAGCATAATCTAGCACATCACCTAGTTGTAGATTTTCCACCAAGAAAAATGCCAAAAACACCAAAAATAACTTTCCTTCAACAAGTGCACACTAAATTTCAGTCCAAAAACCCTAATTAGGGTGCCAATTTCAGTCCTCACATAAGTGTGAGTGAAAGATGATGAAAAAATGAGAGTTTAGACTCTCTATTTATACAATATCATTGACCTTTAATTACACTTTAGGTAAAAAAAGGCCAACATGGCCAGTTTACATCAAAAATATTGTTTTACATTAAATGTCACAATTAAAACCCTAAATCAAGAATAAAAGGCGACGCCATTCCCTTTTAGGGTGACGTTAGGCCCTTTTAGGGCAACGATGGCCTCTTGGAGCAAAATGTTAGGCCTTCTTGGGCCTCAAGAACCTGCCACATGTGCCACTTGGCACACAACTACCTCCAAAACCTCCCAAAGTGCTGGATGACATCATGGGTGACCTGGGTGATGTCATGGGCCTTCCAAGGCCTACGTCATGGTGGAAAGGGAACAACCCCCCTAGGTCTAGGCCTTCTAGGATGCCCCTGGTGGAACATCCTCTTCTCTCTCCGGTGCAATCCTCTGATCTGTCTTTACCCCTTGTTGGGGTCTCAACATCCATCTAGTGGGATTTTACCCCATGAAGGTCTGAACTAATCATCTTCCCATGTGTACCTATCCATATGGGTACTTGCCATCGAGTGTGTTCCTGCAACATCAACAGATACGCCCTCCGTGGGCTCACAAATCACAGGGATCATAGCAATGTCAATCACATCTAATAATCAATTTTATTAAACATGTGCATAAAACCCCTTCACCCGGACAAGTGCTCAAAGACATTATACTAATCTACAATCCAAGTTTGGAGGAAGCGTTGGGACGTCCTATTGGGATAATGTTCATTGGATGTGGGATGTTTCCGAGAGAAGTCAAATCTAGGCCATGTGAGTGGATGAGGTGGTAAGGGATGTCTAGGAAAGGGGTGCAGTGATAACAGGGAAATGTATGACTTACCTGTGGGTGTCTCTGAAGAGTGTGAGATACACCTGCCATGGAAGAAAATGTTTTCAAGCCCATTCATTCCTTTTATCTTTTATTTTTATTTCTTTTTCTTTCAAGAGGCTAGTTAGGGGACACTGCCCTAACGTGGTGACCAGTGGTGGCAATGTTACCCACAAGCATTTCACGGAGATGAGAAGGTTGGCTTGTGATGATACCCCCTTTCTCTTGGCTATGCCACCAAGAGCCACTACCCTAGCATGGTGGCCAGATGCTGGTAGTGTCATACCGCTACATGCCCATGGTCTTAATAGGCTGGCTTGTGATGAGACCCCCCATCCTCTTACTAGGTCTTGTTTTATTTTATTTTCCTTTTTATGGGTCGCTCTGTTTCTTTCTCAGAAGCCTTTTATTTCTTTCTCGGGGATGCCTGGGTGAAGCATGTCAAGGTTTCATTCTTTTTTCCTTTATATTTTTACATCTACTTTTACCCTCTGGGCCTTTAGCCCCTTCTTCCCACAAGGCAAGGTACAACCCTTAAATATTTGGCCAGCCCAATGCCCGAACCAGTGTAATGGGGTGGATGAGCGGGAAAAGGATGAAAAGTGGTAAGTATGATGGGAGTGGACGATGGTCTTTCATGAATCCCCCCAGTGGAAACTCAAACCCTATGGGTACGAGCTTATTAGGTCATCATGTCATTCCCCCCAGGTACGGTCAAGTGGAGAAGTATAAGATCCAAGAACTCGTTAGAAGCAAAAAGAATTGAATGCACATATTCAAAGGTTTTGAGGATCAGAGTGACACATACCATGATACCTGGAATCATTACCTCATGGAGAAAGATCCACATCTGCTATAGGACCAGGCTGAGGTGATGGATGTTTTTACTGGTGACAAAGTGGAGGAGCTGAAGAATGAAAATATGGGCCCTCCAGGGCCATGCTCAAGTCGATCTGGCTTTTGGTAATCCATGTCTAGGACCTGTGGGCACCGAGACATAATCTCCTTAGTTATCCCTAAGCTAGAGGATAACAGTGCCAAATCAAACTAAAATCCTATAGTCCCTCATTCCCCACATGCCTATCACACCCCATGAAATGCGCCCCTTATTTTCTCAACAGTCCCTCAAATTCCCCATTTCCTTTCCAAGGCTTCAGCAATAGGCTGAACATGAAGTCTCAAAGCCATGTAGCTGCAGTCTGACACCTTCAAGAGATCAACTCCCAACAATTCTCTTACCTGGAGGAAATTTCTCATGGGCCTAACAACCTACCTCTTCAATATCCCACGGGCCTGACAACCTGTTTCTTTAGTCCAACTCCTAAGCTAACCATGTATAGGTACAAATATGGGTACATGTATGGTACTGGTTCGGGTACAATACATGTACAATGATATTAACAGAAAATTAAGGAGGACAACTGAAATCTGTGAGTGAAGGAATGGAGGAATGGAGGAATCATGGAAAATGGACTAAGTCCAAACTCTTTGTACGCATCTTCCCAACTTGACACTTGTCATGTTGAGAATTACCTTGGCCCACTTGTCCCCATCCTTATAACTTATGATAAAATAATTATCCATACTTTATACTTTAAGGAATATTAATATAATATTCCTTTTTGGCTTAAGCTCCTTAGCTTAGCCCCTTATCCTTAACTTTTAGCCCCCTTTCCCTAACTAGTGGAGTTTAGTCTGCCATACTCTTTTACATGGTTGTTTTGCATGTAATGATGTGTTTTTCATTAATATTTGCATGTGAATACATTTACATATACATCACAAATATATACTGTCCTTTTTGCATCCTGGATCAGTAGCCTGAGTACATTTGTATTTACATTTATAGTTGGGGTTTGGCCTAGGGGTATTACATTCCCCTCCCCCTTATTTATGCACTATCCTCAGTGAAATATATACACATATACAACCCTAAATTTCAAAATCCTAAAAAAGATGCGGGTATTCTTCCCACATAGCATCCTCGTGCTCCCAAGTTGCATCTCCAGAACCGTACCAGATCCATTAGACCTTTACTAGCTCTATGGCTCGATTCTGGAACTACTTGATCTTCCGGTCCAGTATGCACACTGGATGCACTTGAAAGGTGCCTTCTTTCTCCCCTTGAATCTCATTCCAATCAATGACATGATTAGCATTAGGTATATACTTTTTGAGAAATGATACATGGAATACATTATGAATAAACATTGATGTAGGCAAGGCAAGCATGTATTCTACAGGACCAATTCTCTCTAGGATTTCAAATGACCCACAATAACGAGCTTCCAACTTTGAACAATTTCCCAACTTCAGGGAACTTCTGTTGGCCTTTACTTTCAAGAATACATGGCCACCCACTTTAAATTCCCTGTGAGTTCCGCCCTTATCAACATAGCTTTTATTCCCGTCTTGATCAACCTTTAATTTTTTTTTTATTTTCAACATTTTCTCTTCTTTAGAGATGCTTGGTGCCCATTGATATAAGAAACCTCTACCAAGTGTAGGTAGTCTTCCAATTTTGATGGTTTATCCATCACATACATCCTCAACATATCCTCAATCACTTGATTCTTCCTCTCTATTTGTCCATCTGATTCTGGATGATAAGCTGTGCTAAAATTCAAATTTGTTCCAAATCCATTAAATAATCCTTTCCAAAAATTTGATGTAAATTTTGGATCTCGGTCAGACACAATTGTCTTGGGTATACCATGTAGTTGAGAAAATTCCCTTAGATACATATCAACAATGTTGGCTTCCTTGTGAGTGAGATTTATTGGAATAAAATGGGCAGCTTTAGTAAGCTTATCCACCACTACCATGATAGAATCATGCTGCTTGTTTGTTCTGGGAAGTTTGGCGATGAAATTCATTGTTACAACTTCCCATTTCCACTCAAGAATGGGTAATGGACATAGAAAACCAACCGGGTGTCTATGCTTAGCCTTGTCCTTTTGACACTCCAAACATTTGGTAATAAAATCAACAACTTCTTTCTTCATTCCTGGCCAATAATATTGGCTCTATAGTTTTTTGATAACCTGGGTGCCCAACATAAGGTACATTATGCATTTCTCTCAATATCATATTTTTCAATACATGGGAATTTGGTACATAAATTCTGCCCCCGTACATGAGAATTTCATCATTTTCTAGCTTATAGTCTTCAATTTTCTACTGCAAAATACCTTGCTGTAATTTTGTTATTATTTCCATGTATTGCAAATCTTATTTTGTAGCCTCTAAGATTCTATATTTAAAATATTATCGGTACATGCTAATGGTTGTATCATGCAACTCATGTACCCTTTTTCTAAGTGCATCAACCACCTTGTTCTTTTTCCCTTTGATATGATTTATATCAAATTCATATTCACTGAGAAATTCTAACCACCTGCTTTGCCTGGCATTTAGAGTTGGTTGTCCAAATAAATATTTCAGACCACTATGGTCTGTCCTCAACTCGAACCTTTTCCCCATGAGGTAATGCCTCCACATATTCAAGGTATGCACTATGACCGCCAACTCCAAATCATGAACAACATAGTTCCTTTCATGCTCCTTCAAATTCCTTGATTCATAGAATACCACATACCCATTTTGACTAAGGACTACACCAAGCCCTTCTTTACATGCATCAATGCTTAAAATGAAGTATTCATTTGGATCAACAATCCTTAGTATTGGAGCACTTGTTAATAAATGCTTCAAGTGTTGGAAACTCTTTTCACAATCCAATGTCCACTGAAACTTCACCCCCTTCTTTTGCAAGGAAGTGATCGACTGTGCAATATTTGAGAATCCTTCAATAAATCTCCTATATTATCCTACAAGGCCCACAAATGATCTTACCTCTATCACATTCTTTAGTGATGACCATCCTCTAATGGCCTCAATCTTTCCAGGATCCACTGCTATCCCTTCCTCTGAAATGATATGTCCCAAATAATGAATTTGCTTCTAATAAAATGAGCACTTACTCAATTTGGCATACAATTGATGCTCCCTTAATACCTATAATACCATCCTTAAGTGTTGTTCATGCTCTTCCTCCGACTTAGAATATATAAGAATGTCATCTAAAAATACAAAGACAAACTTATCTAATTATTCTTTGAAAATAGAATTCATTAAACACATGAAGACAACTGGTGCATTTGATAACCCAAATGGCACCACTGTGAACTCATAATGACCATGCCTTGTTTTGAAAGCAGTCTTGCTGATGTTTTATTCTATAATTATTACCTGATGATAACCTGACCTAAGATCAATCTTGGAGAATATTTTTTCATCTTTCAAATAATCAAAGAGGTCATCAATCCTTGGAAAAGGATAGTTATTCTTCACAATTACCTTGTTCAACTGCCTGAAGTCAATGCAAAGTCTCAATGTTCCATCCTTTTTCTTCATAAATAATACTAGGGCACCCCAAGGTGACACATTTGGGTGTATATACCCCTTCTTCAAAATCTCTTCAAGTTGCATTTGTAATTCCTTCAATTCTGGTGTACTCATCCTGTAAGGGGTCTTGGATACTGGAGTTGCTCTAGGCATCAAATTAATGGAGAAATCAATGTCTCTTTCAGAGGGTAATCCTGGTATTTATTTAAATACATCTTCAAACTCTTTTAGGACCGCATAATCTTCAATATTTTACACCTTATCTTTAGGTGTCTCTTCCATCTGTGCTGAAAATATTTGACACCCTTTTCTATAACTTTTCGTTAATTGCAATGCTAAAATTTCTATGATGGTTACTACCCCAAGAATTTCCTATACTGTCCTTAGGTTCCCTTCCTCATCCAAGCAAGTAAATTCCTTATTATAATAGTCTAGGACAACATGGTGTTGGTCCAACCAATCCATACCAATTAGATAGTCATAGGAACCTAAAGATATGATGTTCAAATCTTCCTTGGTGCTCAGTCCATTCATGTCCATTGAAAATTCCTTAACCATCTCATTAATTTTTCTTTTAGCTTCGGTAGCCAGCTACACCAACCAATATTTTCCAAGATTTCTTCTTGGAAAATGCAATCTTTCCACCATATTAGGATCTATATAACTATGAATAGCTCTCGAATCAATTAAAATAAAATTGGTTTGGTTGTTGATCTTACCTTCCACTTCAATCATATGTGACTAAAACTCAACTTGCTTGTTGTCCAGGGCTGCATAGATCCTAGGTACATTTCTTCCCATGTCCTCCATTGTATCCGCTTGCTATATATTATGAACAATCCTCACTTTTTCACCTCTGTGAGGACAATCTCTATACATATGATCTCCCCCACAACCCCAACATTGAATAGGTGGATGCCTTGGTCTTTTCCCCCTTGTCTCAATCATTTTGGGTTCTCTAGAAGCTGGTTGTCGCTAAGAATTAGTTCTGAAGAATGGTGGCTTAGTCCCCTTTTTCCTCTTTTCCATCTTTTTTTTCTTCTTGTCTTCCCAAGATTATTGGAAAGTCGGCCTTCCTTTATGTTGATCATAAAGGAATTTAGCTTACCTTATGGTCTCCTCCAATGTTTTTGGATCATCATATTGTATCTTGTCACTGATAAATGATGACAACACACTCAAATACCTCTGAATCTTAATGAGCTCTTCCTTGATGAAAGAAGCATACTTTAACAGTTCTAAAAACCTTATTTCATATTCATCTATGGTCATATTCCCAAGCTTGAGTTCAAAGAACTCCTTCATTTTCTTGTCATAGTATCTCTTAGTCAAGTATTTCTTTTGAAAATACCTCTTGAATTCCATCCAAGTAAGATTTTTCTCATCAATGTGTTGCACCTGCACAAATTGGTCCCACCACATAGATTCCTTTACCTTGAGCTGATATATGGAAATTCTTCCTTCTACGTGTGAAGAGTAATTATGCAATTGAAAATACTTTCGCGTGCCTAACATCCATGTCTTTTCATATTCATCCTTCTTGTGCTCACCATCAAATGTAGGAGGCTTTATTTTGTTCATTTCTCCTTGTAGCTCATCCACCCCAGACCTCCTCTTATGCTTTTTGACAGGGGATGGGCTTGAACTACTATGTTCTCTCCTAGTGTAATGCCTTGGGGAGTGTTGGTGATGTATGCCAACACTTCTTGTTATTCTCCTCTCATCACGAGACTTGTGACTTTTTGATTTTCTTGATTCATTCTCCTTATCCATCTTGTTTTCTATTATGTCCAAGCTCTGCATTAAATTTATGTGGAAGCCCTCCTGCTGCTCCTTGGCTTTCATAAGCCTATCATTATCATATTTATAACTTTGGACCTCCTTTTGCAAACTTTTAATGGTCTCTACCAAGTTCATGCTTTCTTCCTTTCCTTCTCCATGTCCATTTGAGTTTGTACCTTCATTACCCATATTGACATACATCCCTCTGATGTCATCTTCCTGGTTGTAAGCCCCCTGTGTATCTTCCATGATTATGAACTCTTTGTCGATCCTATTATGATCTAATTGTTGTTAACTCTGCAAAATGTGCAACCAACAAAACTTGTTAGGATAATTGATTTAGCAAATTCATGAAATTATGAACAATTCTGGTTCAATAATGCATCCAAATTATTTCTTCTAATTTCATGAAAAATTGACTGCCCAGATCAATTTCCTGGGTGAATAGTTATATTCAATTTCCAATGCATGCTTCCATGCTCAATTCTGAGTCTTGAGCAGAAAGTTATGGTTATTTGAAAATTGTCCTTTTTGTGATGGCCATCCTTGTACAAGTGATATTCTTCTGAAGCTGAATTATCTCTCGGACCCGTGCCAAATCCTCTCATAATGTACACAGGCCCTTTTTATTTCTTTATGCAGGTCCAAAAAAACCCGCGGGTGCTTTACTCTAAGCCCTTTTCACCTAGAATCAAAACCATATGTGCTAGCCCCTTTTCTTTGGTAGAAATATCACATGACTGTGGGCTAGAAGCAAGCGCTCAACTAAAAGGTGCTATCCAGAGCTCCGAGATTTTAGTGCTCTGTGAAAATTCACCTTTTCCACCCTCTAATCTCCCATAGTGGTTACCGAATGAATTCAGTTATAAAGTGCCTTTGACCAACGGGTGTAGCTCTTCTCCCTATCCTTCCTCTCTCCAAACTATTTTGGCCAAATATGACAGCTGGTGGGGATTCTCTTCCCTCCTCCACAATATATGGTGGAGATTCACTTCGGGACTCCAGGCTTCAGGAGTTTCCACAAATCCAACATGCAAATCTCTTGGATTACCGAATTGGTGAACTCTCGAAGAGTTGAGGGATCAATGGTCCATGATTTGCTCCTTGATCTATGATTAAGGTCGTATCCAGGACTCCGGGACTCTGGGATTCGAGAGATTCCACGACTCCAACATGTAAATCTCCCAGAATTCCAAACTGACGAATTCCCGAAGAGTCCAGGGATAAATGGTCCACACTTTGGTCCTTGATCTATGCCTGAGATCAAATCCGAGACTCCGGGACTCTGGGCTTCAAGAGTTTACTCGACTCCAACACACAAATCTCCTAGACTACTGAACATGCAAACTACTGAACTTCCAAATTGGCGAACTCCCAAATGGATGCTATCCAAAGATTCATTACTCTGACGCTCCAGAACTTCGAGCTTCGGAATATATACTAGAAACACACTCCAAATTTCCTGAATTCTGAGTTGGCGAAATCCCGAATGGAAATTATCTGGAGGTTTGTTACTCCGGTGCTACAAAACTTCAAGATTTAGAAGATTTACTCACAACACACTCCAAATTTCATGAACGCCGAACTGGAAAACTCCCGAATGGATGCTATCCGGAGCTTCGTTATTCCCACACTCCAGAACTTCAGGCTTTGAAGATCTATGATTGAGAGGAACTTCGGGACTTCGAGATTCTGAGATCCTTGCTCCAAATCACCACCACACCCCCAAATAGCTGAACTACTAAAATGGTGAAGGGAAAATGTCAATGGTTGAGACTTCCCGGTTGATCAATGGTGGGGTTTAACTCCGGTACTTCAGAGCTTCGGGGCTTCGGTCACTTTCCAATGACTACCTCCAAAATATCTCGGATAGCTGAATGCCGAAGGGATACCAATCAACGATCCCCACTTCACTCTGAGATATATGACTGAGATCTATTTTGGGACTCCGGGCTTCGGGGATTTCTCCTCCTAGAAACACAAGGACTAAAATCTCCCATAGTGCCAAATCACCGAACCGTGATATCTATGACTCATATTCCATGATGGGATCTATGACTGAGGTCCACTTTGCTTTGGCCAAGACTTACAGCTTGAGAAACTTGATTGATGACCCTCATTCACCCATGTTCAGATCCAAAGAATATGATTTGATCTCCTCCGCTGCACGCTACTCCTCTTGTCCGGGTTTGACCCAATGACCTAGATCTAATATCGCGGTCCAAATCAATGGTTGTTGTGATTTCTAAAACTTTCAAAGGCTCGACCTTTTATCTCTCCACTGTAGGGTTGACTCCTTCACATATGCTCGCTTTCTTGAATGACTACACCTCCTGATCTTTCAAACACAGTCAAAGTGTGCTCTCAACACCCTCTTGGCACCCATGGACACACTGTAACTTGAAATTTGGTCGATTCGAAATCAATTCTCTGTGAAATTTCGATTCAATTCCAACTTGCTTGATCCATCTAGGCTCAGTGTTGAAAAATGGAGCTCTGATACCATATTGTAGCATCTTCAACATTCGACTGATGTGCTATGCCAAACGATTTTTTTTTGAACTGTATACAAAATTAAAACATATAAAAACTCTGCAAATGCACATATTCATATAGAATAATAATACAAATACACATGTAACACACACAGGAGAAACCCAAAAAAATAAATGCATAAATAATAATGCAAGATGTAATTTATCACATAATTTACACTTATCTTAGTAAAAATATCACTAACTGCGTGCAGACCTTCCATGTTCCTCCTAGCCTTAGACCACATTGCTCAAAACTCTCAACAGTGGGTCACCCCCGAGCTGGGACTAAACTCCACCCAAGTAAATGATTTCCTAACCATGTTTATGCATCTCAGACAACTGAAAAACTCTGTCATAGGTGACAACTCAAACTAACAGCCTATAGTCCCTCATTCCCCACATGACTGTCCCACCCCAGAAAATGTGCCCCTTCTCTACTCAATAGTCCCTCGACTGCCCCATTTCCTTTCCGAGGCTTCAACAACAAGCCAGACAAGAAGTCTCAGAGCCCTGTAGCTGCAGTCTAGTACCTTCGGGAGATCAATTCCCAACAATTCTCTCACTTGGAGGGAATTTCCCACAGACATGACAACCTACCTCTTCAATATCCCATGGGCCTGACAACCTGTTTCTTTAGTCCAACTCCTAAGCTAACCAAGTATAGGTACATGTACAATTACAGGTATGTAATACCCCTGTTTCCCCCAGTTTGTAAATATAACTATAACTGGCCAAGAGACTATGGAAGACTAGATATGTGTGAATGCCTGATTTGATGAACCTTTGTATAAAAAGTCAATGTATGTATTTTTTATTATTAATAGAAAGTGGATAAGTGTTGCATGATTGCTAAAATGGGGGGTTTGCCAAGATAGACCATGGATGCTATGAGAGAGATGGTGAGGGAACCATAAATGGTTGAGATGACCCCCACCAAACCAGTACCTTACTCGATTTAATGACTCAGAATAGTCCTCTTACCCAGATATGAATTACCAATCATAGTGGTAGCTGGAAGATTCCTCCTCAAGAGTTAATGAGGAGATGGGGTAGAGTACTAATCTATAAGAATTCCAGACCTGGCCACGAGCTAGGGATTCAGACCCTCAAAACCCTGCTAAGAAAGGAAAGAAAGAGGTAATTCATGGGTGGAGGCGAAGGAGAAGAGAAAGTGATCCGTGAAGAGATCAAAGTCGCAAGAGAAATCTCGAGAAGAAAAAAAGAGCGGCTACAATGCTCCGGTTTGAGGAAGAACTGGGGAATAAGCTCGTTTTGAACGTAAGAAGTTGTTGGCAAGGTTTTCATTACAAGCTGATAAATGAGGCTCATGAGTGACTGTGGAAGTCCTTGGGAAGATCTCCTTGCTTGGTACAAAGAAAACCTACAACTAGGATCCTGTGGGAGGAAGAGGGTAACCTCCGTCCCTGAATGTTGCTGAGAAAGAATAAAGAGTCTCTCTCAGAGCATCATGGTCTAGATCAGGGGTGGCCAACGGTAAATCTGTCAGGAGTGGCTGTGCCTATGGTTGGGTGGAAACA
>JASDQU010436098.1:97228-111836 GCA_032191745.1 Picea mariana | reverse complement strand
TGTACTCCCGGGTTGGCAACATCAAATCAAATCTTTGGTTCCATATCAGACATTGTTCACAAAAGACCGTTTAGAGTTTTGAATTGCAAATGGAAAGAATGATACTTAAACTTGCAGGGCACTTTTTAATCCCTTCCCAAGCTCCAAATGAAGATCTGAAAACACCATTGGATAGATTAGATTCTCTAGATGTCGATCGACTATTTAAACATGCAAAACAGACTCTCCATGACCGAGAAAATTGATTTTGAAAAAATCTGCACTTTCACCAGCGCAGAAGGCAGAATTATGGCTAGTTAGCCGTGGAAAGTAGCGACTTTCAACAACGCAGGAGTAGATTTTTCAGGCAAGTGCGCTGTTGAAAGCTGTCAAGGCCAGAATAGCCAAATTTTTGCCTAGATCAAGAATTTTTGGGTTTGAATGGTTTGAATTCTTCTTCAATAAGCTGGTTATGAATTATCAAATCAAAATCTGAAGGCCATTTTTGGAGATGAAAGTCAAAAGGGCATTTTTTGACTAGATTTAGTGATTTTCAAGGGCAAAATGATAGGGATTTTTGGCACACATCATCAAATTCGAATTCCACTTTCAAAGGAGAAAATCAAAGAGCCTTGGAAGGCTAGGCTACACTTCATCAACTTTCAACCAATGTTTGAAGACCAAAAGATAGAGGTTGACCTCATCTTGAGGATCTCTCCTTATCTTTTGTGAATTAGTTTTGAATTTCTATTTTTAGAATATCAAATCCATTTTTTTAGGATCTGAAACTGATTGTAAGAGGCTATAAAGCCAAAGACATTTGGAGTTCTAAAGGGTTCGATTTTGGATAGAGTAATGTGCTATTGTACTTAGACTTTTGATGTTAATACAGATCACAGGTTCCTTTCAATTTTGATGTCAGCTTTCCATCCTTCTTTCTGCACTATTATTTGTGTTGTCAAGCTTTGAATGGCTATTATCCCATTGTTTAGCTCATAGCCTGATAATAGGTTTCTTGATTGTCTCTTAGACCCTACATTGTACTGGTTTAGTTACAATATGTTCTTCACCCATTTTAAAGATTATCTGCTAATTAATCAATCTTTGAGAGCACTGTCTATTTGTTTATCATTTTCATGTTTGAATGCTATAAGCTGAATTGAGTTGTCCCATTGATCCACATTTACAAAAATACAAAAAACATTTATTTCTTAAGTTACCAAGCACCTTTGGTCTGCAACCATAAAGGGTTTCTTGGAGTGATAACACTTCACACATATACAACTTCCTTTGAATTTGGGGCAACCTGTCTTCAATCTTTCCCTTTTCAAACTTTGTCGACTGCAACTGTAGATTCAGATTTATTAGCCACTTATCTATTTGGGTGATGTCAAGCTATTTCAATTGTGAAATATTGAGCTGGGCTTCATTCCAACTCTCCTTGATATGAAGTTGATGCCTTACAACATTGATCCGCCCTAATAGCTCGGGGCAGTCACCTTTACCAATGCCCAGTGTTTTTGTATCCAACTGATCAAACACTTCTTCACATTCTCTCTTAACTTCTCTTTCCATTTTCCTGCTTTCGACAATATTGGTCTCCCATGTTTTTAATATGATGTCTCCCTTGATCTGTTCTTCTAAAGTCAGCTTTGGGATGGCTGGTACTTCCTCTCTAGCTGAAAATTCTACTAGCTTTTGAAAAGTAGTGCGAGTTGCTATAGCCTCTTTTTCCCTCAAAACAATATTATCCAGTGAGTGGCTTATTTTCAGGAAGTAGTTTTGAATGATTTTTATTTTAGAAAGTATGTTTTGTTGTTCTACTTGTAGTTTCTCTTGTACCTCTAGCACTTGGGATTGAAATGTTGTTATATTCACAACTTGTCCTTTAATGGACTTCAACTCAGCGTGTAGTTGTCTCACTAATTCTTCCTGCCGAATAACCTGTACTTGACTCACTTGCATTTGCTTGTTCGCTTCATCTAAACTAGACTTCAACAATTGCATTTCCTGTTTGTCCACAGTTCGAGCGTGTTCAACCCTTTGATTTACCTCCTCTCGAATATTATTCTCTATGTGCTTTATTTGGTCCTGCAACTGAGATATCATTTGATTTTTCTATTTTAGCCTAAATCTGAGGGAGTCAACTAAGAATAAATTGGCCATCGCCAAAGCTCCCATAGAGCTTGCTACTTTTGTGGTGAAATCTTCCTCTTCTAGGTTCTGCCCATCTACGAGCACTCTGTGTTTCTTCACCATTGTGCCTTCTCTCAGATGCATTTCCTATTTTACTACGAATTTCCTCTTCTTACTGAAAAAGTAATCAGAGGAAGGTATCTCTTCTCTAGAGATGGGAGTAAGGTCACTTGCATATATGAATTCCAGATGAGGAGTCCCAAAAGTTGACTGCAAAGGAGTCAATGATGTAATAGGGCTACCCAACTCTGTAGATTGATTTTCTCCTGCTGTTTTAGGGATATCAGTAGGAATAGTTGATGATAAAGGAGGAATCATTTGACTCGACTTTGAAGGGGTCTCGGACTTGGAACTCGTTTCAGACTCTGGATTCTTTGATTGTGAACCTTTTGGTTTCTGCAAAGATGCTTCAGTCTTCTATGGATTTTCTTCTGCAGTCCCTTTATCATGAGCCTATGATCCGAAACCTGGGGGAGTACTTCCCTGAGCTGGAGGAGGAGTTGTTGATTCTCCCTGCAATATCTTCGACAAAATACTTCACCTGTACTTCTGGAAAGTCAGAAATTTGGTATGTTGGTCAGGTGATAATGCTTGAACTCTGTCTAATATTTCCTCATAGGTTCTGGCTCCCTTGAACATGTCATCGCAGGGAGAATCTTCATGTTCATACATTTTCATACTGCAATAAGCAAGTTGATTTCCTGCAATTTTATAAGGGTCATGTTTTTTTAGTTCAATATCTACCAACTTGATGTCTTCCAGTGTTGCAGCTTCAACCTTGGAATGACCAAAGTTAAGCAGTGAACACTTCCCAATCTGTACAGGAAAAAGTGGCCAGAATGTCTTCTGAGTTGCTTTCAATTCTGTGCCGATGCCACTTGTTATTATTTGGTAGGCCACCTCCCTGTACGCCAGTCTGTCGGGAAGGAATTTCAAAAGTGCGTGAGGAGGAATTGAGCACCAGAAAACCCTGACATAGGACAGACACTCTTCAATAAAACAATCTGCAATCGCCTTAAGGTTTCCCACAACTGCTTCTGAAATACAAGGGGGTGCATAACCATACGAGATTTGGTGCAAAGGTATCACTACGTAGTGACATATTTTGTAAAAGAAATCTTTAACATTCTCCTCCCGTAGTATTAAACATGAATGCACTTTGTGTAGGTTGGGTTCCAACTCCAATTCATCAAGGGGAAAGGAGTCATGTAATAGATAGCATCCATAATATATGCAAACATGTAGAAAGATGCAGGTTGGCCTTTCAATTTTTCCATTTGGTACTCTGCAATCTCCTTAGTTAGATTCTCTGATAAAATTTTACCCTAATTGAAACTGTAACCCTCAGCTGCTTCGTGCATAAGTGGCACCCATTTTGCAGGGAAATGGGTAGGGTTTTTCTTCTTGAAAAGTCTACATAGCATCAAAGCTATATAAACCATGTATTCATTTAATGGATCTGTGGCATAATTGCCATGAGTATCGGCTCTAAATCTTGTTGGAATTCCCCACCATTCTTTGATTATACCTGGATACGTTTGATAGAATTCTGTACACTCCTTTCTTTAAAATTCTGCTACGAATTCAACATTATAAATGTATTTAGAAGTAGGGGGTAGTTTATACAATACTTGGATGTTCTCGGGTCTGAACCAGCCAAGAACGGCCTCATGGCTGTTTAGAATGCTCCTCCTCTGAATGTCGGTTTTCTCCAAAGGCCAACTTATCATGTCATTGTATGGCATGAGTCTCGGTCGTGTGGCTATTTTGTGAAGCTCAAAATATACTATGTCTTTGAGTTTATTTTCAGTCCTTTCATTTCCAAAATCGTCAGGGCAATTTCTAATCTCATAGTCTAAGGTTTCAAAAATCTGCCTCTAGGATTTGATTGAATCCACAACATGTGGCGTAGTGTCGGATATAACATCTACATCTGAATTCGAGATTTATCCTGCCTCCTCACTCTTCTTAGGCATTTTTCTGTGTGCCATGATGTTTGTGATAAAATGAAAACCTGTTGCAAAGAAGAGATGCAGAGCTCTTCTGAGTGTAACTCGCTCCTAGTATGAAAGTAAGAATGAAATTCAAAATAACAAACCTTTATTTCCCTTTAGCATGTCTTAAATTTAGCATACTGATACAGGTGACAAAAATTAAATTCTTTAATGGGGATGGTACGCCTGGAGATACACACCTTATGTCAAAAAATATCACCATTAATCTGTTATAGATACTGCCACATATCGACGATTCAAAACTGGGATTTCGAAAGGAATGTCATCGAAAACTCCCGAATAGCAAAACACGAAAGGTTATTTAATACCCTTAATTCTCGTTTTGAAATTAAGTTAATTACGTTTAAGTGCTCAATCCTTTCGGGATTTTGTGTTTCAGAGTTTCGAGCATCTTTCTCTCAAGAGGTATGACACAAGTGAATCCTGAATCCTGATTTTGCTTGCCTCAAGGTGAAGTAATTTTAAAGTTTTTAATCAGGGAGTCCTGTTTGAACTTGGGATGTAGATCGGGTTTCAAAGAAAACTAATTTACCAGAGTACAATATAATTCATGTATAACAACCTTACAGATATCTTAGACATTTCTTCACTGCCAGCGAGCCTGTTCAGTACCCCCGGTGAAGTTATTTGATCCCCTTTATTGAATTTCCTTTCACGACTTCAAATTGTAATTTTTCATTTAAATGCTGAGATGAGGGCAATCATTTTATGGATTTCCTTTCATCATCTCTTTTTGGAATAGATGGGGGCAATCAAATTTTGAATTTCCTTTCACCATCTGCCTTATACTTTCTTTGACCTGAAGTGGGGGCAATCAATTAGTATAAAGTATACCAGAGGTGATATCTGTGTATAATTTTGCAACAGAGGTCTATCAACTCACTTTGATTACTCTGGATCAGTTTCTTTTCAACCTTCAAAACATCTTAGTTTGTAGGAAAACTTATAGGGGAATTTTATTTCCAGGGACCTTCTTTTGAGAAAGACTATTTTTTTTTTAGAACATGTTAAAAGAACCAAGGGAGTTAGGATTAGCCTATACATATCTTTGTTTAGTAAGAGTTTGAGGAGTTGTGAGGACTCACCTTTCCTTTAAATATTTGTTCATCGGCCTTCAGAGATAAAGTGTAACCTCTCCTTCCTTTGTGGAAATCATTGGAAGGCGTCTGGGGTCAAGGGGAAAATACCACAGATTGAAAAAGGATGACAAAGAAGGCTTTGGATTTCAAAAACATAGTTGTGATAACGCAATCCTGACTCTTGGAACCCTTTCTTTGAGGTCACTTTACTTCTCCTACTTGTTTCACTCATTTTTTATCTTATCCAGAGGATTCTTTATGATTCATAGAAAATTTCGTTCTTCTGATGATATCTAGGGCAAATATGTTCATACTCATGAGACCGTTGTTGCACCTAGGTGATATTCATTTGAAATCTAGACATTTCAGAAATTCATTCCTTTGCCTTACCACCTCGTTCTCATCTTAGTAAATTATTTTTTATCACCTGTTTTGAGCGAATCGATACGTGACCATTTGTTTTCTTCTTTTTGATGTTTGGGCTATAGACCAGAATCCTGCAAGAAGACAACATGAAAAGTGTTAGGGTTTTAAGATTTATAGAATTCAATGTGTCGAATATTTTATATCTCTATTTCTAGGAGATCACTAACCTGCTTTATTTGTGGTGAAAGTAGAACTTACAGAAAAAATATAAAAACAGAAAACACAAACCGATATATACAGTGGATTTTTTGGGAATTGTTTATTGGATATAGTGCTTCAGATAACGCTCGTTGATAGGGGTGTTGAATATTTTACCATCCAAATTTTCTAATAGAAATGAGTTCTTCCCTTTAGAAGCCGTGAATTTGAATGGTCCATACCAGATATGATCAAATTTGCCATGTTTTGTCGAGTCTTCCCTCCTAGCATCCCATTTCAAAACAAATTCGCCAGGGAGGAATTCCCTATCCTTAGCCTTATGATCAAACAATGCTTTCATGTTGTCTTGATATTTCTGCAGCCTTTCGTCCACCTCAGTCCTATTCTGTTGAACTTCAATCAGTTGATTTATTATTCTTGTAACATGGTTTGGTTCTTCTTTTTCATCTTTCTAGAGTTTCATCACAGGTAGAGCCAGGTTTATGGGTAATACCACGTCAGTCCTGTATACCATTTGAAATGGAGAAGTGACAATTGATTTCTTGGTGCCTATCCGATTTTACCACAAGGCGTATTTCAAATGCACATGCCAAGATTTTTTATTTTTGTTCAACACCTTCTTAATTATGGTACTTAAGCTTTTATTCGATGATTCAACTAGCCCATTGCCTTGGGGGTAGTATGCCATGGAGTGACCCAATATAATATTGTATTTTTGGCAAAAGCTGACCATTGCCATAGATTTGAATGCCTGGGCATTATCTGTAACTATCTTTCAGGGACAACCGAATCTAGATAATATGTTTTCTTTGAAGAAGTCTATCACCACTGAATCTATGGCTTTTTTGGTCAGAATAGCTTCTACCCATTTGGTGAAATAATCTGTAGCGGTCAGGATCCATTTGTGTTGTGCACTGGAATGTGGATTAATTTCTCCTATAAATCCAAACCCCATTGTTGGAATGGAGCTTCCATTTTAATAGGGATAAGAGGTAGTGTTGTGAGTTTCTGTTTGCCTGCAAATAATTGGCATGAATTACAGGCTCTGACTTTGGCATTTACATATGCGAATAATTTAGGCCAATAATATCCCGCTCTCAGGATTTTATAAGCCATTTCTCTCCATGCATGATGTCCTCCACACACTCCATTGTGGAATTCATTTACGACCTTTTCGGTCTCTGATTCTACTATACAGACTAGTAGAAATCCTAGAGGGTATTTCCAATACAATTGGCTCTCTAAAATACAGTACTTCACAGCATGCAATTTCAACGTCCTAGCCTTAGATGGAGTCATATCACTTGGGCATTTCAAGGTCAGAAGATAAGATACTGTATATTTGTACCACACCGAAGTTGTAAGATTTTCTTCTATACTAGTTGTAACTATTTGGTCATCGAGTTCGTCCATATCCGTACATCCTTCATACTCTTACAGATTATTTATACCAAGTGCTCTAAAATTTGACTCAGCTAGTAGCTTAGCTAAACCTTGTCCTTTTACGAGCTTTGTTGGTTTCACATCTAAATCAAATTCTTGAATCTTAGCAAGCCATTATCCCCTCTTCCCTTCGCTATTAGGTTGAACCAATATGTCTTTAACAGAACTAGTGGGTACATATGCAATTATCTTAGAGTGTAATACATAGGTTCTGAAAGCCTTTAGTGCCTTGACCATAGCGTACACCTGTTTTTCCATTATGTCATATTTCAATTCTGCATCTCTGAGGATTTTACTGAAGAATTCTATTGGTTGCTCAAAACCTTCATCGTTCTTCTGGAGAAGTACTGCTGCACTTGTGTGTTCGGATGCAAACGAGAAGATAAAAAATTCCTTGAGATAATCAGGAATCACCAGTACCGGTGCTTCGCCTATAACCTTCTTGATGCGTGCAAACGATGCTTTAGCTTTGACTGTCCATTTAATTTAGTTGTTCTTCTTAAGCATATCTGTGATCAATTTCACGATTTCAACGAAGTTCAGTATAAATCTTCTCAAAAAATTTATTTTTCCTAAAAACGACTAAATTTATTTTACATTTATAGGAATATTTATAGTGTCTATAGCTTCGACCCTTTTAGGATCAATTTTAATTCCGTCCCAAGACACAATATGGCCCAAGAGTTTACCTTCTTGCATTGCAAAGTGAGACTTCTTGGGATTTAGAGACAAACCAAATTTATGAAATTTATCGAATGTTTGCTTGAGATGTATCAGATGATCTTCATCGGATTTAGAAAAAATGGTTAGATCATCAAGATAAATAACCACGAATTTATCTCTTTCACCGATGAAAGCGATATCCATAGCCCGCTGGAAGGTAGCACCTGCATTCATTAAACCAAATGACATTTTTCCATACATAAATGTACCCCAAGGGGTGGTGAAGGCTGTTTTTTCTTTATGGTCTTCGTTGAC
The DNA here is from genome assembly GCA_032191745.1 of Picea mariana. Taxonomy (NCBI): domain Eukaryota; kingdom Viridiplantae; phylum Streptophyta; class Pinopsida; order Pinales; family Pinaceae; genus Picea; species Picea mariana. Next base: position 103,561 of record JASDQU010436098.1, on the reverse strand, counting down.
AGCAATCTGATTGTAACCGAAAAAACTGTCGATCATGGACATCCTTTTTGCTCCGACTACTTTTTCTAAGACATGGTCCATTTTAGGTAGCATATAATTGTCTTTGAGAGATCATTAATTAGGTTTCTAAAATCTACACATAGTCTGATTTCTCCGCTCTTCTTCCTGACCAGGACCAGGTTGGCTACCCACTCAGAGTACCTGAGTGGTACAATTATTTTGGCATCTAGGAGTTTTTTTACTTCCTTTTCGACCATGGGCAATAATATAGGATTGATTTGCTTGAGCTTCTGTCGAAAAGGTTTAACACCAGGATTTAAAGGAATCTTATGTTCAATCACAGTGGTGTCATAGGTTCTCAACTCATCATAGGACCATGCCAAAACGTCTTTATATCATTCGAGAAAGTCTGTATACTTACCTTTCATCTCTGGAGGAAGATACTTTGATATTTTTACCATTCTAGGTTCTTCTTTAGTGCCTATATCACAATCTTCAACTTCCTCTGGCTAAGGCTGCAATGTAGATTTCAATGGCATATCATTATGACCGAATAATATTTCTAGGGGAATTAGACCTTTAGGGATTTGATTATTTTTTAGTACTAACATGCGATGATTTGAGATCTTATCTTGGAACTCTTGAGGATCTTCTCCCTCTTGCATAATCCAAGTATGATTGTTCTGGTTTTCTTGGTCGATGTGCGTTTCAGGAAAGTCTTCCACCATTTCGAGGAATTTTCTAATATGTTCATCATCTTTGAACAACTGCCAGTGTTGTATATTGTTCGGTATGGAGGGTATGTGCCTTATTTCTACGTGATACTTAAGTTTTAAAGCTATAGGAGGTACAAAAGTTGAGGATTATTTGGCTAATGAATCATTTGCAGATTTTCTATACGGGGAATGTAGTGAACATTAACTGTCGAGAAAGTTTTTTCCATTAAATCCCAGGTGCAGTTTCTATAAGATCTCAATCTTGGGTGTTTGGCCTGATACTTCCGATTTACTTGTTTCACAATTAATTCTGTGTCTCCGTAGACTTCCAATTTTTTTATTTTTAATTTTCTGTCGGCCTCTAATCCCAAAACCAGGGCTTTGTATTCGCATACGTTATTTGTGTAGTCTATGTCCCATTGTAGTCTGTAAGAGAAAGGAATGATAAACTCATCTCTAGGTGCTACAAAGAGTACTCTTGCGCTTGCTCCTTCACATGATGAAGCACCATCAAAATATATTTTCCAGATTCCAGTACTATATACACTTTCTCTTACCTTTTTTGTTTTACTTTTTTCTATGACATCTTCATCACATTCATCTATATCGTCATCAATTGATAAAATACAATTTCCAAGATCTTGATCAGCAACATAAATAGGGTAATTGCTAGGATTATGTGGATCACTTACCATGTATGTCAGCCGTGTTTCCCAATACAATCGGGTGAATTGTCCTCTGAAAATGGGAATCATGGCATATGTCATGTTCAACTGAAGAGATCCTCCAAGATTAGCACCCCAAGACCTGGATAATAGCATACCATACTTCAGAGGTATATCAACAATAACCACATCCATCATAACACTTTTTACTAGGATCTGTGAAAGATTTACTACCAAGTCTTTGATCATGCCCACACATTTAACTTTCCTCAAATCAGACGAATACAAGTCTCCGTACGGCCTAGTAATTTTGAGGCCAAGTCTATCCATAATAGCCTTGGGCATCATGTTATGCGAGGCTCCAGAATCCAACATGCAGTTATGTAGCAGACGATCGTGCAAATTTAGTGTAATGTAGAAGGGAGCAACAATATCTTTGGCCCCTTCAAAATGCAGACCAAAAATTATATTAAGCTTATCATCTTCCAAATTTATAACGTCATCTTGACTTCCCATATCTGAAAGAATTATCATTTTGGTGATTTATTTTCGGTAAACGAGATTCTTTGCTAGTTCAACCAGAAGTATTGGTATTTTGATTTTGTTAATCTCATTTTCAAGGTTGAAACCTCCTATAGTTTTTTCGGTTTATCTGAATGGTACTTCAGTCTACTTCTTTTCTTCTTTATTTGTTTGTATTGCTTTGTTTTCATTTGTTTTTTTTCCTTCCGTCTCTGTTTCGGATGTCTTAGTTATGGAACATTGTGGGTTAACTCCTTTTATACTGGTGTTCTGTGTTTCCGTTTCCTTTGGAGCTAGTTCATATACTTCACCTCTCGGAAGGATTTTCTTTGGTTGGGTAGTTGTCATGTTTTTAGTTTTAGATCTGAGATTATACTTGTTTTGGAGCTCGACCATTATAGTATTGGCGATTCCTTGGCAAGAAGGATCCTCTGTATTATTTGTATTGCTATCCTGATTAGACCGATGTTTTGTTTTTAAAGACCTCTCATAATCTTGTCGAATTAAATGAGGTTGATAACAATCATCACCGAGATTATTAATATCTTCTTCTAAATCCTCAATTTCTTGCATGCCATTACCTCCTATAAAATTTTCGTTTTTTAAAGGAGTCTGAACCTTTTTCTCTTAATTTTTAATTTGTCTTTGTTGTATTTGGGGATTGGGGTTCCTCCTGAATTCTCTCCTAACAAATTGATCTTCTTTAGATTGATCTAGTTCCATATTTGAAATTTTATTTGACAGTTCTTTAATTAACTTTTCCATATCATCCATCTTATCATCTGTAGACCTTCCAGATCCAGAGGGTCCATCTTGTTCCCTGAATCATTTAATCTCTCTATTTCCCGTTTCCACTTTTGCCTTTAATTTACCAGAAGCCATCATATTTGACTCGATCTCTATGACATCGTCTTGCATTCTGGTAAGTTCGAATGCTCTCCTTTCTCTTAATAACAATGCGAACTCAGGTTCGAAAGCTCCAATGAATGTTACTTTTGCTACGGGCTGGGAAGGTTTAACTTCAACTGGTATCTTGTCATATAACTTATTAAATATTTGGATGAATTCCATAACAATTTCCAAATTTTTCTTCCTTAAAGCCCCAAACTCAATTAAATAATATAAGTGATCTTTCCTTTCACCCCATTGTCTGAGAAAAGAGTTTTCTAACGCGTCGTAATATAATATCGAACCTGAAGGAAAAATTCGAAACCAGGTTCTCACATGTCCTTCGAAAGTTTGAACAAACAACCGTGAATATACGTCTTCATTCTCGAGACCGAGAATATTTGAGAATTGATCGAAGAAATTTATATGTTTGGCTGTGGTTAAGTCTCCATCCCCTGTAAACTTAGGTAGGTTTTACATGTAGTTTTCAGGTAAATCATGAAGAGGTACTGGGAGGACCAAAGGACCGTATCTAGCAGCTACTTTAGCGAAAATCCTAGGGGGTGGGGGTGGAGGTGGACCTTGACCGCTCCCTACTCCTCCTCCAACAGCTGCCATAGATATTCTAGGAGAGGAAATCGATATGTTATAAAGAAGGTTTTCAAAGATGTATACCGATGCTTTAGCTTCTTCGGGATGAAGAAAAAAAGATTCCGAGAACCACTTATCAGAAGAGGAAAATACTAGAAAAGGGGGAAATGGGATACGGGGACTCGGTTCTTGTGACTTGCAAGAAATGTAGATGGGAGAACCCGCAGGGGTTGAATCTAAGTGTGTGGTATATTCTTCTAGACTTTGTGAGGTTGGGAAATTTAGTTTGGGAGATGATGGGATATCAATCGAAACAGACTTTACTGTAGAAGTCTCACCTTCTCTTTCACCAGAGGTAGTATAATGAGGTTCAGTATTAGTTTTGGGTAGAACTAATTTAGGATTTATGGTTTTAAGTGGAATATTAGCCCTAAACTATGTGGATTTAGGTTGGTAAATCGTAGTAGTTTTCTTAAGGAATCCTCTTGGTTTCAATATTTTTTTAGGGTCGAAAACAGGCGAGGTCTGCTTATCATTTGGGTTTTTTCCGGTGTTCCTTTGACCGGATGCTAGCTTATTTAAAATTGTGGAGTCACCAAGTGAATAATAAAACTTAGCCTTTAATAATGTGTTCAGTATTTGTTCACTATCAAAGAAGGAAACTTGTGAATTTCGTTCTCCCAGGGAAAATAGTTTCATTTCTCCTCCCTGACAACGGCGCCAAAAAGATGTTGTTCTAGAGTTTATACTTAAGGATGGAAAGTATAAAGTCTAGGCATCCGAAAATAAGAGGGTCTATGATATAAGGAAAGGAAGTATAACTCTTAAGGGAAAGGAACTATTGCTGATTTCTGAGTGGTCTTTGTCTAGCTTCCAATTGTTCCTGGACACTAATGTCCTGCTCAATGGCTGCCCATGAACCTTCAAGTTCAACCCGGGTAGTAGTAGTTTTTAAGATGGTGTTAAAAAGAGTTAAAGCGATGATGGTCTGGTCTGAAATACTGGGTTCGATATTGGGTTGTCTCGTAATAGGTACAGTCATGGAGGGAAAAGAGTTTTAAGGAATTGCTATTTTTCAGGTTGCCATTTCTATTTAGATTATGTAAGAAATATTCCCAATTTTTTGAATTAATAGTATAACCAAATCAAAGGCCGTTTCTTGTATCTGAGTTAAAATGAAAACCATGCATGAAATGAAAAAGAACATAAAGCTGTGGAACAAGGTGAGGCATCAACCAAGGAAGAATCTCACTTTGTGACAAAAGAAGAAAATAGATGAGAGAAATTTTAATGAAGCATAAGATATAGAAATCTAAATAATTCACAGGTCTTGTACTTACTGATAGCCGATACAGAGGAAAAACTGTAAATGATTAGATGACTAAAATAATCGATCACCACAGTAGAGGTTGTACTAAATTACAACTAAGAATTCATCAAAGATATGTAAGAAATGATATTAAATATGAAATAATAGAGGAACACATAACTCAAACTTGACGGGATTTGGAGTCTTCGATTTGCATTTGTATTATTTCTGGCAAATGAAAAATTTCTCTGCTACAATCGGCCAAGGAAAAATCCCTTGGTATCTCTTTCAAAATTGTATTTATACAAAGAAAATCATCAACCCTAGACGGTTGATATTCTTCTAATCTCCTCAGTGCTATGGTTACAAAATACAAATTTGAACCGTTTGCTTGGTCACGTGTACTTTTCTAACAGTTAGACAAAAATGAGCATACATGCGTTACTTCATCATTTCTTTGAAGCGCTTCCTTCGCCTGATCCATAACACTCAATGCACCCGTTTAGAAACTGCACCAAAATCTTGGAAGGTTCTGTCGTATCCTTTTCTTCACACATATACAAATTCCTCTAAATTTGGGGCAGTCTGTCTTCAATCTTTCCCTTTTCAAACTTTGTCAACTGCAACTGTAGATTCAGGTTTATTATCCACTTATCTATTTTGGTGATGTTAAGCTATTTCAATTGTGAAATCTCAAGCTGGGATTCATTCCAACTCTCCTCTATATGTAGTTGATGCCTTACAACATTGATCTTCCCTAATAGCCCGAGACAATCACCTTTACCAATGCCCAGTGTGTTTGTAGCCAACTGATCAAACACTTCTTCACATTCTCTCTTAACTTCTCTTGCCATTTTCCTAATTTCAACAATATTGGTTTCCCATGTTTTTAATATGATGTCTCCCCTGATCTGTTCTTCTAAAGTCATCTTTCGGATTGATGGTACTTCCTCTCTAGCCAAAAACGCTACTTCCTTTTGAAAAGTAGCGCGAGATGCTGTAGCCTCATTTTCCCTCAAAACAATATTATCCAATGAGTGGCTTATTTTTAGGAAGTAGGTTTGAATGATTTCTATTTTAGAAAGTATGTTTTTTTGTACTACTTGTAGTTTCTCATGTACCTCTAGTGATTGGGCTTGAAATGCTATTATATTCACAACTTTTCCTTTAATGGACTTCAACTCAGCCTGTAGCTGTATCACTAATTCTTCCTGTCGAATAACCTGTACTTGACTCACTTGCATATGCTTGTTTGCTTCATCTAAACTAAACTTCAACAATTGAATTTCCTGTTTGTCCACATTTCAGGCATGTTCAACCCTTTTATTTACCTCCTCTCGAATATTATTCTCTGTGTGATTTATTTGGTCCTGCAACTGAGCTATCATTTAATTTTTCTGTTTTAGCCTTATTCTGAGAGAGTCCACTGAGAATAAATTGGTCGTCGCCAATGCTCCCATAGAGCCTGCTACTTCTATGTAAAAATCTTCCTCTTCTAGGTTCTGCCCATCTACAAGCACTCCGTGTTTCTTCACCATTGTGCCTTCTCTTAGATTTTCATGTTCCCGACATTGCTTCGCTGCCAGCAGGCCTGTTCAGTACCCCGGCGAAGTTGTCTTGGCGCCATGCTTGCATTGCCCCG
>JASDQU010436098.1:80923-97208 GCA_032191745.1 Picea mariana | reverse complement strand
TACTTGACTCACTTGCATTTGCTTGTTCGCTTCATCTAAACTAGACTTCAACAATTGCATTTCCTGTTTGTCCACAGTTCGAGCGTGTTCAACCCTTTGATTTACCTCCTCTCGAATATTATTCTCTATGTGCTTTATTTGGTCCTGCAACTGAGATATCATTTGATTTTTCTGTTTCAGCCTAAATCTGAGGGAGTCAACTAAGAATAAATTGGCCATCGCCAAATCTCCCATAGAGCTTGCTACTTTTGTGGTGAAATCTTCCTCTTCTAGGTTCTGCCCATCTACGAGCACTCTGTGTTTCTTCACCATTGTGCCTTCTCTCAGATGAATTTCCTATTTTACTATGAATTTCCTCTTCTTACTGAAAAAGTAATCAGAGGAAGGTATCTCTTCTCTAGAGATGGGAGTAAGGTCACTTGCATATATGAATTCTAGATGAGGAGTCCCAAAAGTTGACTGCAAAGGAGTCAATGATGTAATAGGGCTACCTAACTCTGTAGATTTATTTTCTCCTGCTATTTTAGGGATATCAGTAGGAATAGTTGATGATAAAGGAGGAATCGTTTGACTTGACTTTGAAGGGGTCTCAGACTTGGAACTCATTTCAGACTCTGGATTCTTTGATTGTGAAGCTTTTGGTTTATGCGAAGATGCTTCAGTATTCTATGGATTTTCTTCTGCAATCCCTTTATCATGAGCCTATGATCCGAAACCTGGGGGAGTACTTCTTTGAGATGGAGGAGGACTTGTTGATTCTCCCTGCAATATCTTCAACAAACTACTTCACCTGTACTTCTGGAAAGTCATAAATTTGGTCTGTAGGTCAGGTGATAATGCTTGAACTCTGTCTAATATTTCCTCATAGGTTATGGCTCCCTTGAACATGTCGTCACAGGGAGAATCTTCATGTTCATACATTTTCATACTGCAATGAGAAAGATGATTTCTTGCAATTTGATAAGGGTCATGTTTTTTGAGTTCAATATCTACCAACTTGATGTCTTCCAGTGTTGCAGCTTCAACCTTGGAATGACCAAAGTTAAGCAGTGAACACTTCCCAATCTGTACAGGAAAAAGTGGCCAGAATGTCTTCTGAGTTGCTTTCAATTCTGTGCCGATGCCACTTGTTATTATTTGGTAGGCCACCTCCCTGTACGCCAGTCTGTCGGGAAGGAATTTCGAAAGTGCGTGAGGAGGAATTGAGCACCAGAAAACCCTGACATAGGAGAAACACTCTTCAATAAAACAATCCACAATCGCCTTAAGGTTTCCCACAACTTCTTCTGAAATACAAGTGGGTGCATAACCATACAAGATTTGGTGCAAAGGTATCACTACGTAGTGACATATTTTGTAAAAGAAATCTTTAACATTCTCCTCCCGTAGTATTAAACATGAATGCGCTTCGCGTAGGCTGGGTTCCAACTCCAATTCATCAAGGGGAAAGGAGTCATGTAATAGATAGCATCCATAATATATGCAGACATGTAGAAAGATGCAGGTTGGCCTTTCAATTTTTCCATTTGGTACTCTACAATATCCTTAGTTAGATTATCTGATAAAATTTTACCCTAATTGAAACTGTAACCCTCCGCTGCTTCGTGCATAAGTGGCACCCATTCTGCAGGGAATTGGGTAGGGTTTTTCTTCTTGAAAAGTCTACATAGCATCAAAGTTATATAAACCATGTATTCATTTAATGGATCCGTGGCATAATTGCCATGAGTATCGGCTCTAAATCTTGTTGGAATTCCCCACCATTCTTTGATTATACCTGGATATATTAGAATTATGTACACTCCTTTCTTTGAAATTCTGCTACGAATTCAACATTATAAATGTATTTAGAAGTAGGGGGTAGTTTATACATTACTTGGATGTTCTCGGGTCTGAACCAGCCGAGAAAGGCCTCTTGGCTATTTAGAATGCTCCTTCTCTGAATGTCCATTTTCTCCAAAGGCCAACTTATCACGTCATTGTATGGCATGAGTCTCGGCCGTGTGGCTATTTTGTGAAGCTCAAAATATACTATGTCTCTGAGTTTATTTTCAGTCCTTTCATTTCCAAAATCGTCAGGGAAATTTATAATCTCATAGTCTAAGGTTTCAAAAATCTGCCTCTAGGATTTGATTGAATCCACAACATGTGGTGTAGTGTCGGATATAACATCTACATCCGAATTCAAGCTTTAGCCTGCCTCCTCACTCTTCTTAGGCGCTTTTCTGTGTGCCATGATGTTTGTGCTAAAATGAAAACCTGTTGAAAAGAAGAGATGCAGAGCTCTTCTGAGTGTAACTCGCTCCTAGTATGAAAATAAGAATGAAATTCAAAATAACAAACCTTTATTTCCATTCAGCATGTCTTAAATTTAGTGTACCGATACAGGCAAAAAAAATTAAATTCTTTAATGGGGATGGTACACCTGGAGATACACACCTTATGTCAAAAAATATCACCATTAATCCGTTATAGATACTGCCACATATCGACGATTCAAAACTGGGATTTCGAAAGGAATGTCATCGAAAAATCCCGAATAGCAAAACGTGAAAGGTTATTTAATACCCTTAATTCTCATTTTAAAATTAAGTTAATTACATTTAAGCGCTCAATCCTTTCGGGATTTTATGTTTTGGAGTTTCGAGCATCTTTCGTTCAAGAGGTATGACACAAGTGAATCCTGAATCGCAAAACCGCGATGGGATTTATTTAGGCGCTAACCACTTGTTTTAACCCTTTAATTAATTGTGATCAGGGGTTAGTCTTTTCTTTTTGTGTATTGGAGTGTCAGGACTCCGACGAATCTTTAATGCAAGAAATATTGAATCGCGAAATCATGATGGGATCTATTATCATTAAACCTTCTTACTTCTTAATAAACATAGCATTAGCTTTTAAGAATTTCGCGACTTCGTGAATTGGGGTTTAAGGAGACTCGAGGTCAACTCTTTGATTTCCTGAATCGTGACTGATTAACGATCTGTAAGTATGTTTTAAAACTTTTATTAATCATGATTAAAAAATACTTTGTGAAAAGCGCGTTGGGAAACTTGGAATGCTGCTTAAGTTGAGATTGCCGAAAAAGAATATGTGAAAGGCTTATAAATCCTTTAACGTTTTTAATTATTACTTTCAAATCTGTTCAATTCCTTTTGAACAATCACTTTTTCGAGACTTCGGTACCGATACTTTGGGGTTGTCATTAAAAAACATACTTTGTGAATAGACGAACCTCAAAACCCGAAAATCCCGAAAATCCCAAAAGACCTTTTGACTCTTTCTTAGAACTAAGGGCGGCTCCGTAACTAGAGAAAAATGAAGGTTTGGATTTAGAGAAGAAAAATAAACTTTGTTTCAACAGAGGCTCCATCTAGGGATCTCATCTCCCTGTGGGACGAGAAGAACAATAGACCACGTGCCTTTATTGGGCAAATGGAGTCATTAGTTTGTTTCAAAAACTTGTTCAGGAAGAAGGTGCAGAGGAAAAAGGGGGGTTTCATCTTTATCTCTGAAATCTTTCGAAACCCAATCGCTCTCTAATCTCAATTTTAGGCCATTTGACTTCCTCTTTCCTGATACTGAATATAATTCATGTATAACAACCTTACATATATCTTAGACATTTCTTCACTGCCAGTGAGCTTGTTCAGTACCCCCGGTGAAATTATTTGATTCCCTTTATTGAATTTCCTTTCATGACTTCAAATTGTAATTTTTCATTTAAATGCTGAGATGAGGGCAATCATTTTATGGATTTCCTTTCATCATCTCTTTTTGGAATAGATGGGGGCAATCAAATTTTGAATTTCCTTTCACCATCCACCTTATACTTTCTTTGACCTGAAGTGGGGGCAATCAATTAGTATAAAGTATACCAGAGGTGATATCTGTGTATAATTTTTCAACAGAGGTCTATCAACTCACTTTGATTACTTTGGATTAGTTTCTTTTCAACCTTCAAAACATCTTAGTTTGCAGGAAAACTTATAGGGGAATTTTATTTCCAGGGACCTTCTTTTGAGAAAGACTATTTTTTTTTTAGAACATGTTAAAAGAACCAAGGGAGTTAGGATTAGCCTATACATATCTTTGTTTAGTAAGAGTTTGAGGAGTTGTGAGGACTCACCTTTCCTTTAAATATTTGTTCATCGGCCTTCAGAGATAAAGTGTAACCTCTCCTTCCTTTGTGGAAATCATTGGAAGGCGTCTGGGGTCAAGGGGAAAATACCACAGATTGAAAAAGGATGACAAACAAGGCTTTGGATTTCAAAAAAATAGTTGTGATAATGCAATCCTGACTCTTGGAACCCTTTCTTTGCGGTCACTTTACTTATCCTACTTGTTTCACTCATTTTCTATCTTATCTAGAGGATTCTCTATGATTCATAGAAAATTTCGTTCTTTTGATGATATCTCGGGTGAATATGTTCATACTCATGAGACCGTTGTTGCACCTAGGTGATATTCATTTGAAATCTAGACATTTCAGAAATTCATTCCTTTGCCTTACCACCTCATTCTCATCTTAGTAAATTATTTTTTATCACCTGTTTCGAGCGAATCGATACGTGACCATCTGTTTTCTTCTTTTTGATGTTTGGGCTGTAGACCAGAATCCTGCAAGAAGACAACATGAAAAGTGTCAGGTTTTTAAGATTTATAGAATTCAATGTGTCGAATATTTTATATCTCTATTTCTAGGAGATCACTAACCTGCTTTATTTGTGGTGAAAGTAGAACTTACAGAAAAAATATAAAAACAAAAAACACAAACCGATATATACAGTGGATTTTTTGGGAATTGTTTATTGGATATAGTGCTTCAGATAACGCTCGTTGATAGGGGTGTTGAAGATTTTACCATCCAAATTTTCTAATAGAAATGAGTTCTTCCCTTTAGAAGCCGTGACTTTGAATGGTCCATACCAGATATGATCAAATTTTCCATGTTTTGCCGAGTCTTCCCTCCTAGCATCCCATTTCAAAACAAATTCGCCAGGGAGGAATTCCCTATCCTTAGCCTTATGATCGAACAATGCTTTCATGTTGTCTTGATATTTCTGCAGCCTTTCGTCCACCTCAGTCCTATTCTACTGAACTTCAATCAGTTGATTTATTATTCTTGTAACATGGTTTGGTTCTTCTTTTTCATCTTTCTAGAGTTTCATCATAGGTAGAGCCAGGTTTATGAGTAATACCACGTCAGTCCCGTATACAATTTGAAATGGAGAAGTGCCAATTGATTTCTTGGTGCCTATCCAATTTTCCCACAAGGCGTATTTCAAATGCACATGCCAAGTTTTTTTTATTTTCGTTCAACACCTTCTTAATTATGGTACTTAAGCTTTTATTCGATGATTCAGCTAGCCCATTGCCTTGGGGGTAGTATTCCATGGAGTGACCCAATATAATATTGTGTTTTTGGCAAAAGCTGACCATTGCCATAGATTTGAATGCCTAGGCATTATCTGTAACTATCTTTCGGGGACAACCGAATCTAGATAATACGTTTTCTTTCAAGAAGTCTATCACCATTGAATCTGTGGCTTTTTTGGTCAGAATAGCTTCTACCCATTTGGTGAAATAATCTGTAGCGGTCAGGATCCATTTGTGTTGTGCACTGGAATGTGGATTAATTTCTCCTATAAATCCAAACCCCATTGTTGGAATGGAGCTTCCATTTTAATAGGGATAAGAGGTAGTGCCGGGAGTTTCTGTTTGCCTGCAAATAATTGGCATGAATTACAAGCTCTGACTTTGGAATTTACATATGCGAATAATTTAGGCCAATAATATCCCATTCTTAGGATTTTATAAGCCAGTTCTCTCCATGCATGATGTCCTCCACACACTCCATTGTGGAATTCATTTACGACCTTTTTGGTCTCTGATTCTACTATACAGACCAGTAGAAATCCTAGAGGGTATTTCCAATTCAATTGGCTCTCTAAAATATAGTACTTCATCGCATGCAATTTCAACGTCCTAGCCTTAGATGGAGTCATATCACTTGGGCATTTCAAGGTCAAAAGATAAGATACTGTATCTTTGTACCACACCGAAGTTGTAAGCTTTTCTTCTATACTGGTTGTAACTATTTGGTCGTCGAGTTCGTCCATATCCGTACATCCTTCATCCTCTTGCAGATTATTTATACCAAGCGCTCTGAAATTTGACTCAGCTAGTATCTTAGCTAAACCTTGTCCTTTTACGAGCTTTGCTGGTTTCACATCTAAATCAAATTATTGAATCTTAGCAAGCCATTAGCCCCTCTTCCCTTCGATATTAGGTTGAACCAATATGTCTTTAACAGAATTTGTGGGTACATATGCAATTATCTTAGAGTGTAACACATAGGTTCTGAAAGCCTTTAGTGCCTTGACCATAGCGTACACCTGTTTTTCCATTATGTCATATTTCAATTCTGCATATCTAAGGCTTTTACTGAAGAATTCTATTGGTTTCTCAAAACCTTCGTCATTCTTCTGGAGAAGTACTGCTGCAATTGTGTGTTCGGATGCAAACGAGAAGATAAAAAATTCCTTGAGACAATCAGGAATCGCCAGTATCGGTGCTTCGCCTATAACCTTCTTGATGCGTGCAAACGATGCTTTAGCTTCGACTATCCATTTAATTTAGTTGTTCTTCTTAAGCATATCTATGATCAATTTCACGATTTCAACAAAGTTCGGTATAAATCTTCTCAAAAAATTTATTTTTCCTAAAAACGACTGAATTTATTTTACATTTATAGGAATATTTATAGTGTCTATAGCTTCGACCCTTTTAGGATCAATTTTATTTCCATCCCAAGACACAATATGGACCAAGAGTTTACCTTCTTGCATTGCAAAGTGAGACTTCTTGGGATTTAGAGACAGACCAAATTTACGACATTTATCGAATGTTTGCTTGAGATGTATCAGATGATCTTCATCGGATTTAGAAAAAATGGTCAGATCATCAAGATAAATAACCACGAATTTATCTCTTTCGCCGATGAAAGCGATATCCATAGACTACTGGAAGGTAGCACCTGCATTCATTAAACCAAATGGCATTTTGTCATACATAAATGTACCCCAATGGGTGGTGAACACTGTTTTTTCTTTATGGTCTTCGTTGACAACAATTTGATTGTAACCGAAAAAACCGTCGATCATGGACATCCTTTTTGCTCCGACTACTTTTTCTAAGACATGGTCCATTTTAGGTAGCATATAATTGTCTTTAAGAGATCATTAATTAGGTTTCTAAAATCTGCACACAGTCTGATTTCTCCGCTCTTCTTCCTGACCAGGACCAGGTTGGCTACCCACTCAAAGTACCTGAGTGGTACAATTATTTTGGCATCTAGGAGTTTTTTTACTTCCTTTTCGACCATGGGCAATAATATAGGATTAATTTGCCTGAGCTTCTGTCGAAAAGGTTTAACACCAGGATTTAAAGGAATCTTGTGTTCAATCACAGTGGTGTCATAGGTTCTCAACTCATCATAGGACCATGCAAAAATGTCTTTATATCACTCGAGAAAGTTTGTATACTTACCTTTCAACTCAGGAGGAAGATACTTTGATATTTTTACCATTCTAGGTTCTTATTTAGTGCCTATATCACATCAACTTCCTCTGGCTGAGGCTACAATGTAGATTTCAATGGCATATCATTATGGCCGAATAATATTTCTAGGGGAATTAGACCTTTAGGGATTTGATTATTTTTTAGTACTAACATGCGATGATTTGAGATCTTATCTTAGAACTCTTGAGGATCTTCTCCCTCTTGCATAATCTAAGTATGATTGTTCTGGTTTTCTTGGTCGATGTGCGTTTCAGCAAAGTCTTCCACCATTTTGAGGAATTTTCTGATCTGTTCATCATCTTCGAACAACTTCCAGTGTTGTATATTGTTCGATATGGAGGGTATGTGCCTTATTTCTACGTGATACTTAAGTTTTAAAGCTGTAGGAGGTGCAAAAGTTGAGGCTTATTTGGCTAATGAATCATTTGCAGATTTTCTATACGGGGAATGTAGTGAACATTAACTGTCGAGAAAGTTTTTTCCATTAAATCCCAGGTGCAGTTTCTATAAGATCTCAATATTGGGTGTTTGGCCTGATACTTCCGATTTACTTGTTTCACAATTAATTCTGCGTCTCCGTAGACTTCCAATTTTTTTATTTTTAATTTTCTGTCGGCCTCTAATCCTAAAACTAGGACTTTGTATTCGCATACGTTATTTGTGTAGTCTATGTCCCACTGTAGTCTGTAAGAGAAAGGAATGATAAAATCATCTCTAGGTGCTACAAAGAGTACTCTTGCACCTACTCCTTCACATGATGAAGCACCATCGAAATACATTTTCCAGATTCCAGTACTATATACACTTTCTCTTACCTTTTTTGTTTTACTTTTTTCTGTGTCATCTTCATCACATTCATCTATATCGCCATCAATTGATAAAATACAATTTCCAAGATCTTGATCAGCGACATAAACAGGGTAATTGCTAGGATTGTGTGGATCACTTACCATGTATGCCAGCTGTGTTTCCCAATACAATCGGGTGAATTGTCCTCTGAAAATGGGAATCATGGCATATGTCATGTTCAACTGAAGAGATCCTCCAAGATTAGCACCCCAAGACCTGAATAATAGCATACCATACTTCAGAGGTATATCAAAAATAACCACATCCATCATAACACTTTTTACTAGGATCTGTGAAAGATTTACTACCAAGTCTTTGATCATGCCCACACATTTAACTTTCCTCGAATCAGACGAATACAAGTCTCCGTACGACCTAGTAATTTTGAGGCCAATTCTATCCATAATAGCCTCGGGAATCATGTTATGCGAGGCTCCAGAATCCAACATGCAGTTATGTAGCAGACGATCGTGCAAATTTAGTGTAATGTAGAAGGAAGCAACAGTATCTCTGGCCCCTTCAAAATGCAGACCAAAAATTATATTAGGCTTATCATCTTCCAAATTTATAACGTCATCTTGACTTCCCATATCTGAAAGACTTATCATTTTGGTGATTTATTTTCAGTAAACGAGATTCTTTGCTAGTTCAACCAGAAGTGTCAGTATTTTGATTTTGTTAATCTCATTTTCAAGGTTGAAACCTCTTATAGTTTTTTCGGTTTATCTAATTGGTACTTCAGTCTGCTTCTTTTCTTCTTTATTTGTTTGTATTGCTTTGTTTTCATTTGTTTTTTTTCCTTCCGTCTATGTTTCGACTGTCTTAGTTATGGAACATTGTGGGTTAACTCCTTTTATACTGGTGTTCTGTGTTTCCATTTCCTTTGGAGCTGGTTCATATACTTCACTTCTCGGAAGGATTTTCTTTGGTTGGGTAGTTGTCATGTTTTTAGTTTTAGATCTGAGATTATACTTGTTTTGGAGCTCGACCATTATAGTATTGGCGATTCCTTGGCAAGAAGGATCCTCTGTATTATTCGTATTGCTATCCTCATTAGACCGATGTTCTGTTTTTAAAGACCTCTCATAATCTTGTCGAGTTAAATGAGGTTGATAACAATCATCACCGAGATTATTAATATCTTCTTCTAAATCCTCAATTTCTTGCATGCCATTACCTCCTATAAAATTTTCATTTTTTAAAGGAGTCTGAACCTTTTTCTCTTCATTTTTAATTTGTCTTTGTTGTATTTGGGGATTGGGGTTCCTCCTAAATTCTCTCCTAACAAATTGATCTTCTTTAGATTGATCTAGTTCCATCTTTGAAATTTTATTTGACAGTTCTTTAATTATCTTTTCCATATCATCCATCCTGTCATCTGTAGACCTTCCAGATCCAGAGGGTCCATCTTGTTCCCTGAATCATTTAATCTCTCTATTTCCCGTTTTCACTTTTGCCTTTAATTTACCAGAAGCCATCATATTTGACTCGATCTCTACAACATCGTCTTGCATTCTGGTAAGTTCGACTGCTCTCCTTTCTCTTAATAACAATGCGAACTCAGGTTCGAAAGCTCCAACGAATGTTACTTTTTCTACGGGCTGGGAAGGTTTAACTTCAACTGGTATCTTGTCATATAAATTATTAAATATTTGGATGAATTCCATAACAATTTCCAAAATTTTCTTCCTTAAAGCCCCAAACTTAGTTAAATAATATAAGTGATCTTTCCTTTCACCCCATTGTCTGAGAAAAAAGTTTTCTAACGCGTCGTAGGATAATATCGAACCTAAAGGAAAAATTCGAAACCAGGTTCTCACATGTCCTTCGAAAGTTTGAACAAACAACCGTGAATATACGTCTTCATTCTCGAGACCGAGAATATTTGAGAATTGATCGAAGAAATTTATATGTTCGGCTGCGGTTAAGTCTTCCTCCCCTGTAAAGTTAGGTAGGTTTTACATGTAGTTTTCAGGTAAATCATGAAGAGGTACTGGGAGGACCAAAGGACCGTATCTAGCAGCTACTTTAGCGAAAATCCTAGGGGGTGGGGGTGGAGGTGGACCTTGATCGCTCCCTACTCCTCCTCCAACAACTGCCATAGATATTCTAGGAGAGGAAATCGATACGTTATAAAGAGGGTTTTCAAAGATGTATATCGACGCTTTAGCTTCTTCGGGATGAAGAAAAAAAGATTCCGAGAACCACTTATCAGAAGAGGAAAAGACTGGAAAAGGGGGAAATGGGATACGGGGACTCGGTTCTTGTGACTTGCAAGAAATGTAGACGAGAGAACCTGCAGGGGTTGAATCTGAGTGTGTGGTATATTCTTCTAGACTTTGTGAGGTTGGGAAATTTAGTTTGGGAGATGATGGGATATCAATCGAAACAGACTTTACTGTAGAAGTATCACCTTCTCTTTCACCAGAGGTAGTCGAATGAGGTTCAGTCTTAGTTTTGGGTAGAACTAATTTAGGGTTTATGGTTTTAAGTTGAATCTTAGCCCTAAACTATGTGGATTTAGGTTGGTAAACCATAGTAGTTTTCTTAAGGAATCCTCTTGGTTTCAATATTTTTTCAGGGTCGAAAACAGGCGAGGTCTGCTTATCATCTGGGTTTTTTTCGGTGTTCCTTTGACCAGATGCCAGCTTATTTAAAATTGTGGAGTCGCCAAGTGAATAATAAAACTTAGCCTTTAATAATGTGTTCAGTATTTGTTCACTATCAAAGAAGGAAACTTGTGAATTTCGTTCTCCCAGGAAAAATAGTTTCATTTCTCCTCCCTGACAATGACGCCAAAAAGATGTTGTTCTAGAATTTATACTTAAGGCTGGAAAGTATAAAGTCTAGGCATCCGAAAATAAGAGGGTCTATGATATAAGGAAAGGAAGTATAACTCTTAAGGGAAAGGAACTATTGTTGATTTCTGAGTGGTCTTTGTCTAACTTCCAATTGTTCCTGGACACTATGTCCTGCTCAATGGCTGCCCATGAACCTTCAAGTTCAACCCGGGTAGTAGTAGTTTTTAAGATGGTGTTAAAAAGAGTTAAAGTGATGATGGTCTGGTCTGAAATACCGGGTTCAATATTGGGTTGTCTTGTAATAGGTACAGTCGTGGAGGGCAAAGAGTTTTAAGGAATTGCTATTTTTCAGGTTGCTATTTCTATTTAGATTATGTAAGAAATATTCCCAAATTTTTGAATTAATAGTATAACCAAATCAAAGGCCGTTTCTTGTATTTGAGTTAAAAATAAAACCATGCATGAAATGAAAAAGAACATAAAGCTATGGAACAAGGTGAGGCATCAACCAAGGAAGAATCTCACTTTGTGACAAAAGAAGAAAATAGATGAGAGAAATTTTAATGAAGCATAATATATAGAAATCTAAATAATTCACAGGTCTTGTACCTGCTGATAGCCGATACAGAGGAAAAACTGTAAATGATTAGATGACTAAAATAATCGATCACCACAGTAGAGGTTGTACTAAATTACAACTAAGAATTCATCAAAGATATGTAAGAAATGATATTAAATATGAAATAACAGAGGAACACATAACTCAAACTTGACGGGATCTGGAGTCTTCGATTTGCATTTGTATTAATTCTGGCAAATGAAAAATTTCTCTGCTACAATCGGCCAAGGAAAAATCCCTTGGTATCTCTTTCAAAATTGTATTTATACAAAGAAAATCATCAACCCTAGACGGTTGATATTCTTCTAATCTCCTCAGTGCTATGGTTACAAAATACAAATTTGAACCGTTTGCTTGGTCACGTTTACTTTTCTAACAGTTAGACAAAAATGAGCATACATGCGTTACTTCATCATTTCTTTGAAGTGCTTCCTTTGCTTGATCCATAACACTCAATGCACCCGTCTAGAAACTGCACCAAAATCTTGGAAGTTTCTATCGTATCCTTTTCTTCACACATATACAAATTCCTCTAAATTTGGGGCAGTCTGTCTTCAATTTTTCCCTTTTCAAACTTTGTCAACTGCAACTATAGATTCAGATTTATTATCCACTTATCTATTTTGGTGATGTTAAGCTATTTCAATTGTGAAATCTCAAGCTGGGATTCATTCCAACTCTCCTCGATATGTAGTTGATGCCTTACAACATTGATCTGCCCTAATAGCGCGAGACAATCACCTTTACCAATGCCCAGTGTGTTTGTAGCTAGCTGATCAAGCACTTCTTCACATTCTCTCTTAACTTCTCTTGCCATTTTCCTAATTTCAACAATATTGGTCTCCCATGTTTTTAATATGATGTCTCCCCTGATCTGTTCTTCTAAAGTCATCTTTCGAATTGATGGTACTTCCTCTCTAGCCAAAAACGCTACTTCCTTTTTAAAAGTAGTGCGAGATGCTGTAGCCTCTTTTTCCCTCAAAACAATATTATCCAATGAGTGGCTTATTTTCAGGAAGTAAGTTTGAATGATTTCTATTTTAGAAAGTATGTTTTTTTGTACTACTTGTAGTTTCTCATGTACCTCTAGTGATTGGGCTTGAAATGCTATTATATTCACAACTTTTCCTTTAATGGACTTCAACTCAGCCTGTAGCTGTCTCACTAATTCTTCCTGCCGAATAACCTGTACTTGACTCACTTGCATCTACTTGTTTGCTTCATCTAAACTAAACTTCAACAATTGCATTTCCTGTTTGTCCACATTTCAGGCATGTTCAACCCTTTGATTTACCTCCTCTCGAATATTATTCTCTGTCTGCTTTATTTGGTCCTGCAACTGAGCTATCATTTAATTTTTCTGTTTTATCCTTATTCTGAGGGAGTCAACTGAGAATAAATTGGTCGTCACCAACGCTCCCATAGAGCCTGCTACTTCTATGGAAAAATCTTCCTCTTCTAGGTTCTGCCCATCTACAAGCACTCTGTGTTTCTTCACCATTGTGCCTTCTCTTAGATGCATTTCCTGTTTTACTACAACTTTCCTCTTCTTACTGAAAAATTAATAAGAGGAAGGTATCTCTTTTCTAGAGATGGGAGTAAGTTCACTTTCATATATGACTTCCAGATGAGGAGTCCCAAAAGTTGACTGTAAAGGAGTCAATGATGTAATAGGGCTACCCAACTCTGTAGATTGATTTTCTCCTGCTATTTTAGGGATATTAGTAGGAATAATTGATGATAAAAGATGAATCGTTTGACTCGACTTTGAAGGGGTCTCGAACTTGGAACTCGTTTCAGACCCTGGATTCTTTGATTGTGAAGCTTTTGCTTTCTGCGAAGACTCTTCAGTCTGCTCTGGATTCTCTTCTGCAATCCCTTTATCATGAGCGTCTGATCCAAAACATGGGGGAGTACTTCCCTGAGCTGGAGAAGGAGTCTTTGATTCTCCCTATAGTATATTCAGCAAAATACTTCGCCTGTGCTTATGGAAATTCAGAAAGATGGTCTGTAGGTCGGGTGATAATGCCTGAACTCTGTCTAATATTTCCTCATAGGTTCTAGCTCCCTTGAACATGTCGTCGCAGGGAGAAGCTTCATGTGCATACATTTTCATACTGCAACGAGCAAGATGATTTCCTACAATTTGATAAGGGTCATGTTTTTTGAGTTCAATACCTACCAACTTGATGTCTTCCAGTGCTGCAACTTCAACTTTGGAATGACCAAAGTTAACCAGTGAACACTTCCCAATATGTACAGGAAAAAGTGGCCAGAAATTCTTCTGAGATGCTTTCAATTCTGTGTCGATGCCACCTGTTATTATTTGGTAGGCCACCTCCCTGCACACCAGTCTTTCAGGAAGGAATTTCGGAAGTGCGTGAGGAGGAATCGAGCACCCGAAAACCCTGACATAGGAGAAACCCTCTTCAATAAACCAATCCGCAATCGCCTTAAGGTTTCCCACAACTACTTCTGAAATACGAGGGGGTTCATAACCATACAAGATTTGGTGCAAAGGTATCACTATGTAGTGATAGATTTCATAAAAGAAATCTTTAACATTCTCCTCCCATATTTTAGAGTGATAAACATGAATAGGCTTCGCCCAGGCTGCGTTCCAGCTCCAATTCATCAAGGGGAAAGGAGTCATGTAACAGATAACATCCATAATATATGTAGACATGTAGAACTATGCAGGTCGGCCTTTCAATTTTTCCATTTGGTACTCTACAATTTCCTTAGTTAGATTATCTGATAAAATTTTACCCCAATTGACACTGTAACCCTCGGCTGCTTCGTGCATAAGTGACACCCATTCTACAGGGAAATGAGTAGGGTTTTTCTTCCCGAAAAGTTTACATAGCATCAAAGCTATATAAACCATGTATTCATTTAACAGAGATGTGGCATAATTGGCATGAGTATCAACTCTAAATCTCACTGGAATTCCCCACCATTCTTGGATTATACCTGTATATGTTTGATTGAATTCTGTACACTCCTTTCTTTGAAATTTCGCTACGAATTCAACATTATAAATGTATTTAGAAGTGGGGGCAATTTATACATTACTTGGATGTTCTCGAGTCTGAACAGGCCGACGACGACCTCTTGGCTGTTTAGAATGATCCTCGTCTGAATGCCAGTTTTCTCCAAAGCCCAACTTATCATGTCATTGTATGGCATGAGTCTCGACCGTGTGGCTATTTTGTGAAGCTCAGACTTTGATATGTCTTTGAGTTTATTTTCAGTCCTTTCATTTTCGAAATCGTCGGGGCAATTTCTAATCTCATAGTCTAAGGTTTCAAAAATCTACCTCCAGGATTTGACTGAATCCACAACATGTGGAGTAGTGTTGGATATAACATCTCCATTCGGATTCGAGCTTTCACCTCCCTCCTCAATATTCTTAGGCACTCTTCTGAGTGCCATGATGTTTGTGCTAAAATGAAAACCTGTTGCAGAGAAGAAATGTGAAATATTCTAGGTTGTAAAGTTTGGGAAAAACCTCCTGGTTTTGGTGTTGGACTTTCGTCAAACACTTTGCATGCTTCTGTATTTATGGCTGTAGGTGAAAAATTGGTTGGACAACAGGCTGCCTCTTTGTTTTGTTAGTTGTTTGATGGGTTTCCTAACCCCTTGTACCTCCCCAATGCAGTGTTTAGTGTATTATTTCATCATTGGACAAAACCCATAAAATTATAATGAAAACATTCATATGTAGAGGGACAATTTCACTAAACAATGGCTGTTGTTTTATTTAATATGAATGTTAAACCAATACAATAAAAATGAGGCAGAGGTACCTCTCAAAAGTAAGTTAATGTTTGCTACAGGAAGCTTGTAACCTCCATGCCACACGCAACCAATAAATAATGCTCCAATCTACCCACACGAACTGCCAAGAGAAGGCGTTGATATATGAGTATGGTTCTGTCAGTAGTTTGAGTGATATAGCCATCCCAAACTCAATGGTAATATTCCCTATTGTGCAAGGTACATTCAACAAGAAGAGTCGACCCACAACCAGCCTCCACACAACTCAAAGAGGAACACGCAGCCTCTAGCAGAAGAACACGACCAGCCAAAGGAACACGCAGCCTACAAGGAAAATCATCCAGCAGTAATCTTCAATAGATATCACGCCTCAAACAAGGGATCCACGACTTGAATGCTGGGTAACTCGGCTCCCTTAAATCACACACAACAGAGAAATAGAGGGTGCGTTTAGCTCAAGGAGAAAGCACCCAATCCTACCACACGTGCCAAGAAATCGCTTCTCTTCTCCCAAAACTGAAAATGAAACCTTTCTCAAATGAATCTCCCTGGATCACAATGCCAACTACCTGCAAATGAAAATCCTGAATGGCTTCTCCAATCCCCCGGCTAGGACAGATGGTTTCACTGCCGAATTCGAGTGCCGAAATGA
>JASDQU010436097.1:0-47096 GCA_032191745.1 Picea mariana | reverse complement strand
ATTTTACCAGTCAAATCCCGGGAAGGGGTCCCTTGTCCCACAAACAAGGGGGTCTCATACACCAATCCGTGACCTTAAAAATAGATTATTATTATTAGATCCCAAATATATCCTATATTAGATCTCTATACCCATATTATATCTCAATTTAAAATTATTTGCCACAATAAGATCTTCCTAACCTCCTAAGTCATCGAAACTATGGTGATCTTGGAACACTTTGCTCAATATTTTAAATGTTAATCAATTGGTTTTAGTGGATGTTAATCATCATCATCATCATGAAATGGAGTGTTTTAATAGTTAAACCTAGTATTAAAACTACAAAGATCCAACATTACACAAAAATAAAAATACTATAAATATGACATTTACATAAAAAAATTGTTATTATTCTCTTGATAGATCTCGATATAAGATGGATTTATGTTTATCTTAACAATCTAAATTTAAATTTAAAAAAAATCTCTCAAATTTATGACTTAAAAAAAAAAGATTAAATACATAGTTAATTTATGCTAATTTTGTATATATATATTTTAATTTATTTTAAAATATATATGTACTTATTTAATATTTAAGTAGAATGGGTTTAATGCTTCAAAACATATGTTTCCTTCTAAAATGTCATAAAATAGGATATGTAAATTTTTATAAACTTTAATAATCAAATAGCTATATAATTTACTTTTAACTTTAATATTGCAACATTAATAAATCTTCTAAAATAACTATGTTCTATTTTTTTTATATGATATTATATTCAAAAATATTTATGTAAAGTTATTTTACTTGAATTACAATAACTTAAAAAAAAATTAAAACTCAATTTTAAAAAATTACTTAAATACAAGGAACACAATTACTAACAACACAATTACTAACTTTTAGTTCAAATTACTAAGGGACACAATTACTAACTTTTACTTCAATGTAGTTATCAAGTTAAGTGCTCCAAATTATCACTAGAGTTTGATTTCTCTAAGTTACTTAATAGATGAGTGTGTAACATTAACACGACATCGTATCTTAAAAAATGCTTAGAGAATTACATTATTACAAAGAACGAACTCGCACAATTTTGATCTTGGATCATTATCATGTCAAGCACTCGATCACATTACTACACCATGACTAGTGAAACTACTTTGACAAAGATGTGTGCAGAAGTGTCCCATGGCTAGGATAAGAAGGATGAGGACCACAATGATTTGAGTTGCCACATGGTTTCAATGTCTTGGATTAGAAGGATGAGGACCACAATGGTTTGAGTTGCCACACGGTTTCAAAGTTTTCATATCAATGATTAATCCCATGGAAGTGCACATGTTGTTCTTGATGAAACTATAAAGAATAAATGGATTGAATGAGGCCTCATCTTTGAAGCAAGAGATGTAAAGATTAAGTCAAATCACATCCATTGGAGATAAGAATGCAATGGAGTGAAATCATATCCATGGGAGATAAGTTAACCCTTTTAAAACTACAGAATTCAATGGAGCTTTCATTCTTCATTATTCCCATGAAAGTTTTGAACTTTGTGTCCAATGGAATACTCTAGTTTCCTTTCATGTCATTTGTCACTTTTCCATGGCAAAGTCTTCACTTAATAAAGACCTTGCTCAAGCGATGTTGAAAAGGGTAATGATGGAAAACATACATTTTCATTAATCACCAATGGAGACAATATTTCCATAATCACCTAAGGAGACAACCATTCCCTAAGCGTTAAAGCAGGTTTTAAGATTAGGAAATCAGTATACACTCATTTAATCCAGGATTGGTATGGACATTTTTTATAAAAAAAAATAATGGTTTCATGCAACCAATTTTAAGAGGGTATATGGTATTTATCATTTTATTATGGGATTTCATTAGTTTAGTTTATAGAGGTGTTTCTTCCAATCTCCTCCATATTTGAACATGTGATTTATAGAGAACATGTATTTTTAATAGTTAAGATAACTCAAATTATATATTATTGTCCACATATAAACTATAGTATTTATTTCTCATCAAATTTGAACATGTAAATTGTTGATAAGGAGTAATTATTAAGATAATTCAAACTATACATTATTGTCTACATATAAACTATAGTATTTATCTCTTATCAAATTTGAAGATGTAAATTGTTGATAAGGAGTAATTATCTTCCTATTTGTATGAATTCAATGCCAACACCACTTTTAAGCTGAGATAAAAATCGGTAAGGAAATATTAGTGTTCTTTAGCTTACTATTGTAGAGATTCTCAAAAAATATTATTGGAGATATGAGTTTGACAAATCATTTAGAATGAAGAAGGCAAGAACCCTCACCAACAATATTGATGTAGATTCTAATAACATCTCAGTGCCATCATTAACTATAAACTTGAGATACCTGTCATTGGCAAAATGCATATTTTCTCGGCTATTTTAGTATTAGCATACAAACTACATGGGGAACCTTCATGATCAAGCTACAATTTTACTAGAGGATTCTTAGCCCAAACTACAACTGAAGTAATGGTTCCAAGTGATCTCATGATTCATGACACTCATTTGGAACATCTGGATAACCTTTTGTACTATTTGAAACTATTTGTGTAGGTTCAGGTGGTTTCGAGTAGGGTTTGATAGTTATGGGTTTACACCTCAACAATTTGACTATCAAGTTTATACCTCAACAACCTTAACTCTTCGCCTTTGTATGCCTTATTTGTCCATTTTCAATTGTACTTGTAAATAAATAAGGGATTCACCCTCTTGTATGGGGATTTTTATACATGAAAGCAACATGCATCTCCTTGCAAAGATTGGTACCACCATTATTATAGCTAATTTTTTTAATCGAAGCATTCTTGTTTATTTTAGAGTTTTGTTTCCAATTTGCAATCGTAGTTAGTTGTTTCATTTATAATTATAACACACTAAAATCCATAGGTTTAGTCTATTGGCCATTGAATTTTCCTTAAATACATATCAATGGTATCAAATCCTTGTGTTCTTGTGCATGCCCCCTCTAGCCAGGTTAAGGCACACCATGACTTCTCTATCAATGCATGACTTGTCTAACTACCTTCTTCAAACTATCAGTTTAAATGACTTCAAGCAGTGAAAAATCTAGAGTACAAGATCCTATCAAGATGGTTCTCAATGAAGCCCTCGAGAAGCAAAACAATGAAATGTTAAATCATTTCTCTCATATTCTGCAATGAATCCCCATCATTGCAGGTGCATCCTATTCAATAAGCTAGTGTTTCAAAGGATAAGTAAACTTGACATGCCACAAATTCAAGGACAAATAAATGTGAATGCCTTTAAAAAATGGCCTAATTAGATAGAATGATACTTCTACAAGAACAATTTTTCAAATAAAGAAAAGATTACATTTTATCTTTTGAAGTTAGTCTCGTGTTTCAAACATTGTTGGGATAACTAAATTGTTTTCATGTTTTACAAGACCAAACGATAATCCCCTTGTTTGACTAGTCTGAAGAACCCAAATGGGGGGATTTATTGGATTCCCTCGAGGAGGAATACCTCCCTATGGAAAATTACAACAACTTGTGCACCAGGTGGACACAACTTCATTGGGGATAGCACTAGTTTGTGCAAGAGTAGACATTCACCTTCCACACCTTGTCCATAAAGCTTGGCATCAAGGATACTAAGAGGCGCTAGGTCCTCAAGTTGTGCAATGGTCTGAACAAGTACATATACAACGAGATGGAATTTAATTAAAAATATATAATCAATAGGGGTGGTGTATAAATATACAACCAAAACTAAAGAAAAGTTCAAACAAAAGGGTAAGAAGGAGTTTGGTCATATAAATAAACCACAAACAAAGAGGGGTAAAGGAAATGTCTATTACCATCACAAAGAGTAAGGAGAGGACATCAACCAATCACAGGGTGTAATATACCGTGTGTATATTACAATGTCATTAATTACTAATTAAATCATTAATGTAATAATTATACTTTTAATCTAAAGTCGCATCTTTTTAGACAAAAGACGTGGCTCTACTCATTTACATGTATTTAATACACGTTGTTGTACATTGAATAAGACAACAAATAATAAATTTATAAATATTAAATATATATTTCATATATATCTAGTTTCATGCTTCCAATTGGTATCAAAGCGAAGCTTGGTGAAAGCCAAAAGCACATGCGTTCAAGATGAAAAATATCATTCTTAAAAACATGAAAATTAAAACCATTATGGAAAATATGAGCAACACTCTCAAAGAAATGAAGAATTTTGTGAACGAAATAATAGAAGAACAATTAGAGAAGGTAGTCTTGGTGTACTTAAAGGAGAGGGGTTTCTGCCAAAACCAAATATCGCTTCAATAAGAACACCAGAAGAATCCCTCCACCATCAAGATAGACCCCTAGGTCACCAGGATAATTCCTCCATCCTCCTTACTGTGCAACATTAATGCTCCTGGTGACAAGTCTAGTGAAGTGGAACATGCTCACAGTATGTCTGCAAATGAAAGACATATCATGCAATGCAAGATAGAAAAGGAGATTTTAAGGAGAAAAATTAAAGAGGAGGAAGATGAAGATGGAGAAAAGGAAAATGAACTTGTGCTTGTAATCAATTGAAAGAGTATCAACGAGTTGAAGATCATTTATTTCAATGACTAGTTGATCAAGGTGATGCCCGAATTGAACGAGACAACACAAATAGGAAAAGCCAAGGAAACTTTTAAATATGAGGAGCATGCACAAAATTTACCTACTTTTACCACTCAGACAATGCATGATGAAGGATTTCTTGGAAAGTAGTCCCTTCATATGGTCGAACTAAATGAGCAAGCACTCACCCATTTGAAAGTTGAATAACTCGAAGGCAGACATGTGACGGAATACACCGTCTAAGAGGAGGAAATACCTATTAAACAAGGAGGAGCAGTAACGAGAGAACGACAAGAAGAATTCGACAGGTACTCGATTTGCGTAGACAAGGTGGACTATTGGTGCACAATAGAGGAATTGAAGACACATTCGAGTGTCGCGGGATAGTGAAACACATTACCATTTCTACAAACGAGTTTGGAAACCCACGAGGGTATGCCTATGTGGAGTTTTAATATCTGGTCAAAGTGGAAAAATCCCTCCTTCATCTAAATGGCTCCATCCTCTAGTCTCGAGATATCTTTCAAGGGTTTCGCCTCCCCTTGGAAAAGCAACCGCTAACAAATTCCAGAAACATTTGTGTCAATTATAACAGGTCATCAAACCCACCATCGAACAAAAACCTCAAAGTATTACTGAAAATTAATAGAGGACATGCAAACATGGCTAGCTCCATGGGAGTCCCTAGATGTGTTAGTGCACCATTTTCTCCTCACAGTGTACAAGACTTGTACACTCCACACTCCAATTATATAATTTCCCCTTGGTATGGTTAAGAGCACTCTACAAAATCAATTGCAAAAACCCTAAAGTCTCTAAAGAGAGATATAAATATTTTTTGGCAATGACATAGTTTGAGCACAAGAGCTTAGGTTGATAATGGCAAGAGTGAGGAATTTGATTATGAGTTTTTCACAATCGGAGTTGGGAGAAGTGGAGTGAGGACCTCCAAGTTTGCTACTAATTTTTGTGCCAAGGCACATCGATATTGGAAAGGCTTATGGCATATACTTAATCTCCTTCGTCTGTATTGCCAACAATGCCCAGAAAAATAGGGAGGTGTTTTCTTCGATGAGAGGATAAAAATACTTGTTGCAGGTAGTAGATGGAAAAATTCATTCTTTCTACCATCACCACCCCTCTTTGTGTGATTATGACAAGGAAGTTTTCAGAGAATTGGGTAGGATCATGGATCCCATCAGTTTGAAGGATAACAATTTGCCTCGAGACTTTATGTTTTGGATTGCTACGATCTTGTGTTGCCACCGTCACTCTTCAACGTTTATCATGACATGTATTTTTGGCGTGAAAATAAAATCATTTTATACCATGGACCGCCACCTTTATCTAAGTTTGGTTCTAAATTTAAGCATAGAGCCAGATCTTGTTAAGGAATCCATGGTCTTATGACTATTCTTGGAAGATGCAGGGTACCCAAATGTGGTGAAACAAATAGTAGACTCTTCATATCTTATCCTTAAATCGTAGTGGGAGGAGTTCATCCCCCTTGAAAGAACGTTGACACCATTGGATGAGTAACACACCCCTAAATCTGAAAATTCCATTCCTAGACCCTTTCCTTGTGGAATACTTACACGTCAGCTGATAAATGTAAAGGAATGGATATCCACATCATGTGATTTAAATCACATTCAATCTAGAAGTAACAATCCTTGTGCAACCATCTTATTCCCCACTCTAACTAAATATTCCACATTCGCCTCTAACATATCGGGTATGTTGCCTCAGATATCTATGGGCCAAAGTGGGGGATCTCTTTCCATTCAATATGGAATAGATACTTTGCATGTTAATGAAAAACCTTTTCAAGTAAGGACAACATCATTGTTGAGTCCAAGACATGTCACTCAAAGGTCAAGGATCTGCATACATTCATGTAGATGCAATCTCGGGAAGGATAGTCCCAAGGTATCATTTTTCAATGATAGTGAAGAAACACCTAGCACTCCAAAGGAAGATGCCATGTTCACCCCAAGAGAAAACCCAAGGGAAATTTTTATTCGATAGACTGATCAATCTCTTGCCTATGTGGCAACCAAACCAGCAACAAACATGATGGAAATGGCCATACCTATTATTGAGAATAAAACATTGACAGATGATAAAAGTGGGGCATCATCATTTGAAAAATCATTTATACAAGAGCCTAAAGACAATGTTGACGACTGGCCATGTGGAGGTGAGGATACAACCCTCTAGAGTAACCCATTGTCATCGAAGCTAGATGATGGAAAAATAAAATCCACTTCAAGGTAGAATGGTTTCCATGAGGAGCCTAATCACAAAGGAAATGGTTATATCTCAATTTCAACAACACATGAAAGGGAAAGGGAACATGAACATCAATGAGAATGTGAACTTCGGAGATGGGATCATAATCCTATTATACCTCCTCCTCGGGTTCGTAAGGAGCTTTCTTTTTCCCAAAGAGATAAATCTAGCTACAACTAATGCTTTATATCCAAGCATTCGTCCTTGCCTATGCTTCGAGGATGAATATTTTTTAGGGAGGGATGACTTGTAATATATTGTATGTATATTGCAATTTCATTAATTAATAATTAAATCATTAATGTAATGATTATACTTTTAATATAAAGTCACGTCTTTTTAGACAAAAAGATGTGACTCTACTCATTTACGTGTACTTAATACACATTGTACATTGAATAAGACAATGAATAATAAATTTATAAATATTAAATATATATTTCTAATTCCATGCTTCCACATGGTCATCAACTTAAGCCTCATATAAATAATCCCCCTCTAGATGAAATTTTGAAGAAAGACCAGTTCAAGTGATGCGACATACAACAAATTCAATGGCACTCGAGCGAGGAGTGTTACCTGACCTCTTCAACCCCCTTGATGGGTTGTTAGTATAACTTATATGTATTTGAGGGCTTGGCTTTGTTGATATATTCGTAGTCATAGCTCCATCCCCTGCATCTAAACGTAGGATAGGAAACTTTGTTAGGGCTTTAGGCTCAAGATACATTTCTTCCTTTTTGGACATCACTCGAGGAGTCATAGGAGATAGATTCAAACCTTGAGGATTATTTGTTTTCCTCTTTATCCCTTGTGAAATGAATAATGGGATAGGAAACTTTGTCAAAGATCTGGGCTCGGGATAAATTGCTTCCTTTTTGGATATTTCTCGAGGAATCATATGAGAGAGCTTCAAACCTATGGGATTACTCATTTTCCTCTTTATTACTTATGAAATGGGAACATTAAGACACACATCCTACAAATAACCTATTAATTAACAAGATTGACACCTAAAAGTTGTAATCTTGTAATAAAGCTCCTAAATCCAATAAGAATCATTCAACTTCAAAATGATTTCTTCTAGGAGACACAAAGGCGTGCACAAGTAACAATTCCCTCTTGAACCTTATTGATGTCAAGCTTAAAAAACCATCTCAAAGTCATTCTCATTTTTCAAAGCAAGTGCAAAATCCAAAAAAGAAGAAATCTGACACACAAACTCACATAGAAATAGTAATGACAAACATGACACACAAACTCACATAGAAGTAGTAATGACAAACATGATAGCTAAATTAAACTCTTAGGAACATGTTTCATGAAATGACCCACTCAATCCATAACCTATCTTCCAAGACTATCTTACATTCACCAAGATCAATAAAATAAAATACATAATTGAAAAACTTTGGAACAAAGAGACCATGAAATTTGTACTTAAAGTAGATTTAACCCATTCATTAAGAACATAAGCCAACAATGACAACCTATTAAGTATGCAAATCAAACCATGGTTTTGATAGAAAGTAAAAGTTGTGGATGTTAGGTCCCTGATCCAAATGGAAAGTTTTGACTGGGCAAAGTTGCATAAGAAATTAATTATTCATATTTATTTTACTTTAAAAATGAACATTAAAAATGAAGATGCGTCCCCTTGTTGTGATACTAATTCAGTGCATTTTTAGTTCACTAGTATCTTTTGACCGTAGTGAAGTAGTTGATAAGAAGACAATTATGCTCAAACTAGTAATGTGAGAGCATCCACTCCATTAGCAAAGTAAACCTAATTTTGCTCAAATTGGGAATATGAGATAATCCATTCCACTAGCAAAGTAATCATGTAACTTTCACTTGTTATCAAAATAGTGATGTCTTGTCAATTTTTGGACAAGAAGACAACTTTATGATTAGCTTAGGGTGAACACTATCGTATAGTAGTGACTCTAAACCTAACCTACTAACCTAGCAAATTCAACATACCACGTGGCCTTGTTAATAAGGAGGATCAGGACCACCATGGTTATGAGTTTTTAATGTCCATGATTTAATACCACCGAAATGCACATGTAGTACTTGATTAAAATGTAAGACATAAATGGACTTGAATCATGTCTCTTGTCACTGGGAGGCGAGAGTTTCATTTCTCCAATCAAATCCATGACTAGAACAAATGAACTTTTTAGAACTATAGAAGTGATTTCATTGTGCTTATGAAAACTTTTGAACTCTCCATCCAATGGAACTCTTCAATTTCTTTTTAATTTCATTTGTATTTTTTTCATGACAAAGTCTTTCTATAATAAACACCATGCTCAAACATGGAGTGCTTATGAAAAGTTTTGAACTCTCCATCCAATGAAACTCTTCCATTTCTTTTTTAATGCCATTTGTAATTTTTTTTCATGGTAAAGTCTTTCCCTAGTAAACATCATGGTCACATGGAGCAAAACAATCCTCTCTTTGATCTTGTTTTCTTTGAGACATCTTACAACCTTTTACTATTTTTAAATTTCAAACAATATTTTGTACTTGCATTTAATATAATATTTTGTTTTATTTTTCTCCATATTTTTTTTTAAATTGTAACATAGTTATTAGTTATTAATCTCATAATAATTTTATCTAGTTCTATTTTTTGAATTATTATTGTTTTTTTTTGGTAAGTAAGAGTATTTCATTAAAGTATAAAGAGCCTCCAAAAACAAAATCAGAGTTGTAGAATGTTTAGAATGGCCAGGCTGTAGTAACTGAATTGCCCCAAGGGGGAAACCAGTTCAGTTAGCCGGTGTTAAGGTCTACATGTCTATCAAACTAGTAAAACTGTAAACATAACTGAGAGTAATAGACTAAGACTAAAGTAGAGTCCCCATAGGGGTCATACATTTGGTTTATATTCCAGCCAGGTGGCATGGGTGGCCTTGTTCTAGAGCTCTTCTTCGACAGGTGTTCCTCCCCATTCCATCGGCGCGTCAGCATCCGTATTATCCACCGCTGCTACCACCTCCCCATCCACCTGCATGGCATGCCCCAGGTTGCCACCCTCCGCTGGAAGCTCCTGTTTGCCCCGACCAAATGTTTCTGCTGGGACATGCTCGGCTTGTGCTGCTGCTCTCTGGAAGGTGGAGAGGATGTGGAGGAGTGTAGAGGTTTTCCCATCTAGTTGCTGCAGCCGGAATTGTAGATCATCCACTCCCTGTCGGAGGTCGAAGACCAGCCCGTATAGAATGTCAATGCTGTCCTGCATCTGCTCATCTGGGATAGAGTTAGAGATAGAATGTGGAAATGGTGGCACCTCCAAGGGTGGGTGGAAGTGAAAAGTTTCAGAAGCCAGCAAAGGTATGCTAGCCAGGGGAAGTGGAGGTGCTTCAGGAGGTGCCCGAGAAGTGGAGGCTCTGTCCAGGAAGGGCTCTGAGGGTAAGGCGACCGAACTGTGTGTGAGAACCAAACCTTCAAGCGAGGAAGAGGTGGCGAGTGGTTCCAAGTCAGGTTGCGAAGAGTGCGATGAGTGCGAGGAATGCGAGGACAATGAAGATTGTGAGGGGGATAGGCGTCTGAAGCTGAAATGAGAACCAGAGTGAGGTACAAGCGCTCGTAGCCGGGATGGAGTCCAGGACGAGCCCCTTCTTGGCCTGCCTCTTTGCCTAGGCACGCTGACCGCGCAGGAGAAATGGTTGGCCTACAAGAGAAACCCCAGGTGGGCGGAGAGGCCGGGAGAATAACCAGTTGCAGGAGAGCACCAAGGTGCAAGTAAGAAGGGTTTGAAGCACAGCAGGAGAGCGCAAGGAAGAGGTAAGCCAGAATGGACCATGTCTTCTTAGCCGGTGAAGATGAAGGCCGAGCCACATGCAAAGTCTTAATGAAATCGCCCATCGAAATGACAGCCAGAGACGGGAAGCGCACCAGGCTTAATGGCGCCTCGGACGTCGTAGGAGGGATTAAATGCATGGGGGTGGCAGCTGTGCTTGGCATGAATCCGTCACGTGGCTCTCGCCACATTGGCCTATGTGCGCCTCCTCCTGATGCCATGTGGCCCTCACCAACACCCAATCCGAGGGAATTATTATTGTTTTTTAGCATAGTTGTTATTGTATTTTTTTTTTTCTAAATTCTCTTCTCAAATTTAGTAGGAATTTTGCCAAAAATTATAGTTATATTTGATTAGAAGAAATTTTGCCAAAAATTATAGTTATATTTGATTAGAAGAAATTTTACCAAAAAATATAGTTTTATTTAATTGACGAAAACTTTGATCATGAAACTTTATCCTTAAAGGTTTTAACCCATTTTTAAAAAACTCAAATTGTCTAAACTTTAAAAAATAAATGAATCAAGGTGAAACTTTCCTCTATGAAAAATAAATAAAATGGACTCATCTAAATGGTCAAGTTTCTCCACTTATTAACTCTAGGTGAGCCAAGCCCACAAGCATGGGTAGGAGAGTGAGAATCGAACTTGGGACCTCCTTTACATGTTTCCTTCCATTAACGAACTTTCTAGTCGGTCTACACCCTTACGGACCAACATTTTTTAATATTGATTCTTAAGATTTTTTCAATTTTATTATTATTATTTTTAAATAACCTAAAATTTGACTTTTAATTTTTTTAAATGATCAATAATATTATAATAATATTATATGTCAGTGATTTCTTCCAAACTATGATTTTCTTTAATTATATAATTTTATTTCATTTATAATGCCATACATTTTAAATAAAAAAAAAATATATTATTTTTTACACTAAATTTTATTTTAAAGAATATCTTTTAAATATAACTAAATAACATTAATTTTAAACATTTAGTAAAAATAATATACCAAATTAATTTTAAACATTTAGTAAAAATAATATACCAAAAAAATATTATGTTAAAAAAATAATAACATATGTTTATAAATATCATTTATAAAAATAATAATATTTAAGATTATTTTATTTAGAGTAATAATCCACATAAAAATGAAGACAAAAAATAAACTAAATATGATTAAGAACATATAAAAAAATATTTTCAAAAAATTTAACTAGAATTCCATACTTCTTATATCACCAGATTCTAAAAAATAATGAAAAGTTTGCTACTAATCTATATCATTCCTATAACAAGGTGTATATTATTTACTTTCAAAAATAACATATAAATTTATATTTCAAAAATACTTTCGTAAATCCTTTCTCTTTTCCACTAGATTCTAAAAAATAATGAAAAGTTTGCTACTAACCTATATCATTCCTATAACAAGGTGTATATTATTTACTTTCAAAAATAACATATAAATTTATATTTCAAAAATACTTTCGTAAATCCTTTCTCTTTTCCACTTCATTCCCATTCTACTTTAAATAAAGCTTTTCTTTACCTACCTATTAAATTTAAAGAAACCACCTAACTTTTAATGATTAGGGTGAGAAAAAAAATCCAAATTAGTTGTAGTTAAGAGTAATGAAACTCCTAAATACATTTAATATTAAATTTAAATTAATTCTTTAAACTTACCAAAGTAACATATATTTTTCTCTCTCACACGTTAATTATCTAATTTTCTCCACACCATTGAATATTCATATAATAAAATTTTCGATAGCTACCCTCGTATGGGTAGATTTTTTTACAAACTTGAGATATTAAGCTCATATCAAATAGAAAGATTGTATTTAAAATAACCCAATTGGATCCGAGGTAGATTTTTTTACAAACTTGGGATATTAAGCTCATATCAAATAGAAAGATTGTCCTTAAAATAACCTAATTGGGTCATGGCATCAATGGTATTAGTGTAACTTCCATTAAGAACAAGGTCATATAGCTAAGGCGTAGAGTTGAGAGTAACATCAACATCTTACCCATATTTCCCATGTTAGAATGTTATCGTGTCATTCACTATTTAGGCTTTTTACAAAAAAAAAAAAAAACCTCTAAGCATAACAACCTCTTACTTATTTCACTTATCAAATTCTCAATAGTTTGTGTATTGTTATATCCCATGGGATAATCATCATTAGCTATAACAACAACTGCATGAAGAAGAGGAGGAATAGGAGGCAGTAAAAACCCATTGAAAAATGGAAAAATGACATAGATATAATGTTGTAATACATCCTTATTTAGTCCTCTTAAATGCTCAAATCAATCAAAGAATTGATTCTATGAGCCTACAAGTGAAGAATCGATCCCTTGACAATTTGGTGATGATGTATTGAGATCAATCTCACACAATACCCAAATTGTAAGACTTATATGTTAGATTTGGAATAAAGAGTTTAAAACGTTTATGAGGTTGTTATTCGTGCAGTTTTGGCTAGTTGGGTGCATGAAATATTGGCCCCTCGCTTACTTGTTAATGCAAATTAAGCCCCTTCGATTCCAACCTTCCATGAATTTTACATGCAAAAATGCAATTGCAAAGTCTATGTAAAAACATAAAAGCAAATTACAAGCACACAAGTATCATCCTAATAAAAATGTGCTTATGCCAATTTCCCTAATGAAACCCCTTTTGATAATGAATGGTCCCTATATCACTAACCATTCTTGCATTCACACATTGGATCTTAGATTCAATAACCATATATTGGCCTATAATTTTAGGAAGTTTGGCCCTATACATGTAAATTAGCGCATCTAGTCAAAATGTAAGGATTGGAGTGTGCTAAGTAATCAGAATTGTGATTGTAATTGCCTTTTATTCTTAGTAAAGAAATGACACGTTCTCCATTTTTTAACATTTCCGACATTTTATCACTACATATATAGCTTAGTTTTCTCTCATAATGATGTAAGCAAGATATGTTAACAAGGGAAGCTTGTATGAAGCTCATATCGACTAATATTTTGACAATTTAAATCAATTGTTGAATTGTTTTTTCAAGTGTTATGTATGTGAAGATGGGGTGGCAGGTGCAGGGGGGTTGTCTTTGACAAAAAGGAAATTGTGAACTAAATATTTGCCTAGAGTTTGGGAGAATCCACCAATAATCAAGTATAAGCATTGGCCTTGTATCAGGAGTTGAATGTCCTCAAATCAAAGGGAATAAAAAATCTAATTGTAATTGGAGACTCTTCGATCGTAATTTGACAAATATGAAATATGTTTATCTTTCATAATTCAAGCCTCTCCAAATTAATCTAAAGAATTCAAGGGGTGGTGACAAGCTTTGATTCTATAAAGTACTTCTAGGTAGGGAAAATTTTAAGAACCCCCCCTAAATTTATATGTATAATAAATGAGAGGATCCCCATGACACATGGGAGAGTGTGAAGGCTATTTTA
This sequence comes from Picea mariana, assembly GCA_032191745.1. NCBI lineage: Eukaryota > Viridiplantae > Streptophyta > Pinopsida > Pinales > Pinaceae > Picea > Picea mariana. The sequence continues at coordinate 32,891 of JASDQU010436097.1, read as the reverse complement.
GCAATAACATAATATGCATATATAAATTTTTGGCGAATCTTTCACCAAATTATATAATCTTGTAAAATTTGGGCGAATATTTCACAAAATTATAAAATCTTGTGAAATTGTGGTGAATTTTCACACAATTATAAAGCCTTTAAAAAGTCTCGGCGAATCTTTTAAAAATATACTAATTTAAATAAATTTGAATCAATGTTCAATCTTGGGAGTATTCCAAGAAAATATGGTACAAAACAGAGCACTTATGTCACATGTGCTCACCTACACAATGTAGTCAACATGACATTTTGGAGACTAAATATATATGCCAAGCACTAAAAATATATATGCGTATATCACTAAATATATACATCTCTTATCTTTCCTTATTATTTCCCTCTATGCAATTGACCAGATCCACAATGTTCTAGGATGGTTTATAGAATTTAGTTGAGAAGCCATAAAGGCTTAGAGCATTGTCAAGAATCAAGATTCATGTCCCACATAAATTTGTTAACCTACTCAAGTGAGAGATTGTATGATTGTTGGGTGCTAAAATTGCCCCTTTTTCCTTATCATTTCAATGCCATTTTCATCTCATTCTCTTGTATTAATTCATCCCTATTATTTACATTTATGAGAACATCAATCCTGGAGCAGGTACAATTCATTATTCATTCAACATTGTGTTATGTTAAAACTTAATTCATACTTGTAAACTAGGATGATGTTTCCTTAGTCCTAATTTGAGTAATTACACAGTCATACATATAAACCACACAGATGTACATACATGAAAATATGTTGGTGTTGAAACACCGTGCTGAAACACTTGGCTCAGGATGAAACATGCTCCACACACGAAGAAGACTATGTAGAATTAATAAGAATGAATGCAGATATGTTGGTGTTGAAACACTGTGTTGAAACACGTTGCACGCATGAAGAAGACTATGCAGAATGAATAAGAATGTTCAATGAATGCAGATATGCTGGTGCTGAAACACCATGTTGAAACATCATGCTGAAACAGGCATGAAGAAGACTATGTTAATATACTCAAGTGAGACATTATTGGGTGCTAAAATTGCCCCTTTTTCCTTATCATTTCCATGCCATTTTCATCTCATTCTCTTGTATTAATTCATCCCTATTGTTTACATTTCCTATGAGAACATCAATCCTAGAGAAGGTACAATTCATTATTCATTCAACATTGTGTTATGTTAAAACTTAATTCATAGTTAACTTGTAAACTAGGATGATGTTTCCTTAGTCCTAATTTGGGTAATTACATAATCATACCTGTAAACCATGGAGATGTACATATATGCAGATATGCTAGTGCTGAAAAATCATCTTGAAACACCTGGTTGAAACAGGTTGCATGCACGAAGAAGACTATGTAGAATTAATAAGAATGAATGCAGATATGCTGGTGCTGAAACACCATGTTGAAACATCGTGTTGAAACACACATGATGAAGACTATGGGCCATGGCCCCACCGATTCCATCATATCCAACTGGAAGAGTTACTCCACCATTTTCATCTGTGGCTGTCAGTAATAAGTATTTATTAATGGAAGGTACTGATAAGTTGATAACACTGATTGGACAACTGAACGTAATCGCCAACTCAGATTTTTCTTGTCATCAGTCAGTTCTCACATGTAGTACGTATTTGTGGTTTACAACCTATAGGTATGATTGGTCACTATGACATGTGTTTGACATGATACTGTAAAATAATGATTGTTCCATGCCCTTCCACATCACCAACAAACGACCAATACCTCCCATCATCCCTAAATAAATTAACCAATCATTGCTATAAACATTCAATTTGCATGGTTGTCAGGTTCATTTTTCCCATGAAATTTGAATCACCACCACCTTTCCAAAAATACCAACAAATATCCTTCCATTGTTCCTGCGCGTTCATGAATGATGAAGCTCCTGGGTTTGTGTTGGGAATTTTGAACCTGAAACTCCTTTGCAATAATGTAACATCTAATTACACAGAAGAACATTTAGCATGGGAGGATTTGCAGTGCGTCATGAACCAATAACCCTTGACGCTGTGCGTCGGCGCCCAAAAGTCTACAAAATATTTGAAGACACAGGGTGGGTAGCATATTTCGAGCGGTTGGATGAGTTTGACAGTGATATTGCTCTAGAATTCACCTGGAATTTAATAGGAACCCATTCTCATGTTAGAGGTTTGGAGATTAATATAACATAGGTGGCTATATCCTCTGTTCCGGGGCTTCCCAACACTGGCAGAAAATGGTTTGGACGAAGGACAATAATTCCTAATGAAAAGACCAATTTCTTGGAGGAAGGAGAGAAAGTACAACTTAGAGGACGTGGCACAACAATAGAGTCTTTACCTCAAAATTGGGACCAAGTTGTTGTTTTCTTGAAGAAATATATTACATGTGAAGGTAGGTACAAGATTGTTTACACATGTGATTTTGTTCTGCTGTCACACCTTCGTCATGGCTCATTGATAAATATGCCTTATTATATGTTAGAATCTTTGCATAACATGGCACATTATGTAAGACAATCTCATTTTCCACAAGGTTCTGTCACGCACCACTGTCTAATAAAATTATTAGTGTTGAGAGCCTTGGAACTATAAAACCAGACATGGGTTCAATTCATTGCCAGGGGAGCAGTAGCAATTGATGAAAATGATGGAAATGAATCAAAAGAGGAGGCAAGAAGTAGTGACAGGAGTATTTCAGACAAGGAAAGAGAAGAAAGAGAAGGAATTAATGAAGAGTTGTGACAAGATAATGTTGTTAGAGAACTAGAACAGGGCAACGCTGATGTAGAAATGAGGGATAGCCCTAGAGTTGTGATTGCAGAAGATGTACATATGGAATATCTCATAATGAAGATGGAGGAATATTTGCACCAAAACCTTGAAAAATCACCTACTATTATTGCAAAGGAAAATGAGTAGTTGATAGAGGAGAATCAACCAACATAACACGAAGGAGAGGAAACAAAAAAAGAACTGAGTGTGGAAGAACCCATGGAAGAAATGAGGGAAGGATTAGATACATATATGCCTTTTGGAGATACAGTGAAGGAATTAAGTGTGGAGAGGTCACCATCACTTGAAAGGGCAAAAACTCCACCAAAATAGATTCGAGAGGTTGAAACAATGATTCCAAGCGAGAATGTAATTGAGTTGCAGGAAGAATCATATTCTTTGCATGATGATTCTTCCCATGTTGCCCCTGATTATGAAGTTGAAGTTGTCTCAGAGAAACCTCCGCAAATAGTGCCAAAGATATTAAGGAGGAAGAGGCCATTGCTAACGTTTCCATCCACTTTCCCAAGTACAAGGAGAAGAACCATGGTTGTTGTCGTAGTAGAAGCAACTAAACAAAAAATGGTAGAAATTGAGATTCTTGTGTTGCGTCCTCTTTCACCCACTATTACATAAGAACCACCATGTGATGAACAACAATAGGAAGTTGTCGTTGTAACACAAGAACCAATTGACACCCTGAGCCCAAATCAAATATTTGTTGAAACACAAGAACCTGTTGTTGAAAGAGGTAAAAGTCAGATTCACGCCCTGTTATTTGAGAATGATCAATTGAAAAGAGAATTTCAAAGGCTTATGGGGGAATTAGAAATGATAAAAGCATAAAAGGGAGCCCAAAGGCCTCCACCTCATGATCTGGATTTAATAGTGCAAGCAACCCATCTTTTAGGAGGATAGATTCTGCCATCAGAGAAGGTTGAAACACATGAAACATTTAAGGAATATTTGTGTCTTGAGTGTGGGGATATTTATAGATTGGTTGGGTATGAGGTTACCCTTATTTATCCCTCATCTTTGGGACTAATCAGAAGACATGAAGCGTTGGCCGAGGAAACACAAAGAAAGAAATCCGCTGCCACACAAGAACCAGTGTCTAAGGAAGAAGAAAAGTAGATTGTTGAAACACCTGAGAATGCCAATGTAACACAAGAACTAGTGGTACCTGATTTAAATACGCAGTTTAATAAGGATATACATGAAGTTGTCACTATAACACAAGAACCAATGATGGCTAAGACTGTTGAACCAACCCATCCTGAGAGTACCACTGCTACACAAGAACCAACGATACCTAATTTAAATCAACAATTTGATGAGGCCAAAGAAGAAGCAACTGTCATATAAGAACCAATGGTTGAGGAAGAGGAATTACCACAGCCAGATAAAGTCACTGTTACACAAGAACCAGTGACACAAGCTCAAATTCCTCTAGAAATCAGTGATGAGGATGAACAAGAAGTTGACCATAATGAAACGAAAGATGATACTATATTTTTGTTGGCAAAGATTGATAAATGGAAGAAACAAGTTTCCATGTTTGGAGAAGGAATGATTCCTATGCTAGCCCACAGAAAGGAAATACAGAACCTCGGGGATAAATACGCTGATTTTTTGACGTCTCAGAAATTTAAATGGGAAGAAATGAAGAAGGAATTGGGAGATTTGAAGAATTTGCAAGCTAAGTGCCAGATTCTGCAATGGGATAAAAATCAAATGTATTTGTTAGCAGAAGCGTTGTTGAGCTGTAGAATCCCTTCTCCCTCATACCTAGTCTTCCTTCATGAACAATTAAATCTTTTTAATATTAAAGTCATTAAGGAAGGAAGGCCTTATAAAATGATTAGTGTCTCCGAGTTTTTAGAAACTTTCTCCTAGAGTGATTTCTCAGATCATCATTTCTTGTGTGAGATTTATTTGCATGAACATGCCTTCCTATTGGATATGAAATTTAATCATGTTCCCTATGTAGGAGATTTGCAGTTGAGATCCTTCACTTCTTTTGTGAACAATCAAGAAAAATGGTGGAATGCCTTCCACACAATCCAGAAGAATGAAGGAGAAGCAACATTATGGATTAGGGGTGAAAGTTGTACTCCTATTATTGTTTTTAATATACATTGACATCTACTCTCTTCATCTTACGAGACTAGAAAAGAGACAGACATTCAAAGTTTTTTCATATATTCTTGTGTTAAAACAATTAATGATCAGAAATTGTTTGCACTAGAAGGTAGCAGATTTAGATGGGAAGCATCCTCTTTGGCCTTGAGGACCAAGGATCCCTACAGTCATGACAATTTTACCTGTGCTTTGTCTTAGGTTCCTAGCTATATTGAGTGCATTCGTACTTGTGGTCCACAATGGTTGGGGCTTAAATTTAATTTCCCTCTTATTTGGATGCCAACAAAGAAGTATCAACATAAGTACAAATTGACTAAGAAGATTGAAAGGCAATGTTGGGTAGAAGCGATTTATTCTAGGGGCTACATGAATTTAGAAGATAATGTTCCATCATCCTACAATCTTTCTAATTTTCATTGGAAAAGTTCATGCCCCATCTCAGACTCTGATTCTGTGTGAGTGAAGTTGCATGGGGACATGTAATGGTGCAGTTGGGGGGAGATGTTGGGTGCTAAAATTGTCGCTTTTTCCTTATTATTTCTCATTCTCTTGTATTAATTCATCTCTAGACCCTATTGTTTACATGTCCTATGAGAACACCAATCCTAGTCCTTGGAGAAGGTACAATTAATAATTCATTATTCATTGATGATTATGTTATGTTAATTCATAGTACTTGCAAACTAGGATGATGTTTCCTAATTTGGGTAATCACTGATTAATTAATAAGAATGAATGCCAATATGTTTCTAGCTGGTGCCGAAACACCTGGTTGAAACACCTGGATGAAACACGCACAAAGAAGACAATGGCACCATCGATTGACTCTCCTCGTGGATCTAACATATCTAGTTGGCAGAGGGAAATATTTTGGAGACTGGAATTAACACAACTTATCTAGGGAATAATGCAACTTGCCATGCCATTGGATAACAATTGGAGCGTCGATTTCTAAGTTTCTAATTTTTGTTATTGTAATCTTAACAATCTCTATTTTAAGAAGTTATGAACAACTTGATAATTGAAATATTCTCAAGACTGTTCGAACTATTGGTAGTTTCATTCTATTATGAGAACATGGCATGGTTTAAAATATGTATAGAGTGTTTACGCTAGGGAGATAGTCCTTTTTTTCCATTGAGCACTGGAGAATTAACATTGTATTTGGAAATTTAATATCTTAATAAGAAGTGGCAATGTTCAACTGAGTTTATGTTAGTGATTAATTCTTTTTAGTTTTTTTTACAACAATCTTTGTTTGGAGGCAAGGGCCCACCTCCACACAGAGCTCACCTCAATTTATTGTTAGTTTTCTCTTCTTGTGCATGTCACATGATAAATCAATAACTTAACCTTTTTCTGCAGTCTGTATGATTAATGTTGTTGAAGCAATAATTATTTTTGGATTGATGTTGTTGAATAGATTGCAATTGTTGTTGTAACCGTTTGTTTTCTTGAAAGTGTAATATTTCTTGAATGGTTCAGTTAGTCCCTGTCAGTTGATGATTAGTATTGTTCTTACATCTCAACCATCTCACTGAATGATATCATAGATTAATTTCTCTACTGCTTATTGTTGAGCCAGATCTAGATGGAGGTGTGATTGTGGATTTATGATTTAATGAAGTTACAATTTCTTTGAAGTGCGAATTTTATTTATGAAATCATAGAGTAGATATTTTGAGAGGATTTAACTTCTTGAAAAAGTAATATATATATTTTAATTCATTTCATCTGAGTGGTTTCTTTTCTGCAAGGAGTGGTTTAGTGGTGAAGGATTAATTCAATAGTTAGGTTTAGAATTGTTCAGTGAGAAGGAAATCTATAACAGTCTCAACAATGATCAAAGTTTGAGTAGGTATTGATTAGCTTGGGTTAGCATATGAATTAGTGTCAGAAGGAAATCTATAACATTCTCAACATATGAATTAGTGTCATAAGACTCAATGTTTATGCATAGACTATGCTTGATTTCCTTTGAAATAACCAGACTAGATTACAAGTCATTTCATAAATTTTTTATTGAGAGGCTACATGTAAAGTTTTTTTATTCATGACATTAAAATTATAAATGCATTAGAGGAGTGTTGGTCTCATTGGCAATATATGTCCTACGATGACTGCGTAGGAATCTAGTAGGCCAGTACATAGCCCATTTTTCTCTTCGCTTAGCAACTCATGGATTATTCATTTTATGAATACCAACATGTTTTCTCAAAGAAAATATAAATAAACAAAATATATTCCAAATAAACCAATCAAGCTACTACAAATGGCTCAAGCTTTAGTAAACCATCAAATGAGAACTAGAAGCATTCAAGGGACTAACACAATCTTTAATCAAAATAAAACCAAACTTCCAAAGTTGAAAAAATGGTGCAAATGCAAACAATAAACAAACCATTAAAATTTTCCAAGATATAAAAGTTACAAATCCAAGAAGTTTCATGCACTTGAGTCTTGAATGAGCCCATTCTTTCTTAGCGAAAGTCTTGTTAATTAGTTATTTATCCTTTAATACTAGGACACTATCTATGTGAAGAGATAGATCTCAACTTCATCAAATGTCAGCTTCATTTCCTGTCACAGATAGGAAAAAGAGAATGTATTAGTTAACTATCAAACCATCAAACTTAAAATAGCTTGGATCAAATAAATGTAGCTTCAATTTTACACTATTTAATACAAAATATAGAACACATTTTAACCTTAAATGCAATTTCAAATTTGTAGATGGTAATCTTACTCCCATAAAGAATTACCTTTTTCCAATGTACTCCAAAAATAAAGGAACAATTAAGTCAATAAACTAACAAGAATCACATCACATGTATCATTCCATTCATTATTTCTACAACTCCAATCATCAATGGAACATGTAAGTCAAAATAAGAGTCCCCTCATGTATATTGGTTTAAATAACATCTTGGGGTATATTAATATCCTAGTTCACATCAACATGTCGACCCTCATTTTCTATATTATGAACTGGAAACTCTGTAGATGAACTATTATTACGAGCCTCCAAAATATTATCTTCCATATCAAGTTCATTAGAGGAATTTGTTGTGTTGTATTCTCCCCTTCTATCAAAATCTGATCACCAAAGAGTTAGTGCTCTATTGAATGGAAAATAGTTTATGTCATACTTTGTTACATATAATCTTAAACATGTATCAATATGTTTATCAAGCTTGTTCCTCAACTTTGACTTCAAGAATGATAGTGCACTAAACATTCTCTCATCCTCCACCAATCCCAAAATCATGGTTTGACATAAATCTGTTAATTTGAAATATTTTGACATGTTTTCTTCTAGGTATTGGATTTCACCTAATTTAGTCCATAATCTTGTTATTGCACCATCTTCTAGAGGTTTCTCCAAACCAAAATATTGAGCTAACATTTTTTTACCAAAGATATTGGCTTGTTGATACAACTTTGATGAATCTAATATACCTTCAATCTCTTCTCCTTGTACATTGTGATTCTTGCCAAATTGGTGCACTACAAATTTTAATTTTGCTAAAAATTCAACTCTTTTAGCATCTATATTGTGTTCAGGGTTCCAATATTGAGGGTATACCACATACATTGTTGAAATGGTCTCTTGACACATGGCACTCTTAAGTGATTCATCCCATATTACTAACATAATGAAATGGAACCATATACCCGCACACTACCATACATAGTATTCATTTTCCAAAAAACTTCAAATATTTTCAATGTTTTCTATATAGATGATAGTAGTCCAACCTTTAAATGTTGGACATGTGAAAGACTTTGGCATCGTATACAAATTATCCAATTGAGGACATGCTAATTTTCTTGTATGTATGTATTTTTCAATATACATTGTGAGACTCTTAGACATTTTCACAAGGACATTCATTTAATAAAGCATATGAAGAATTTCATCCAATGTTAATAATGTCTCTATATCAGTTAATCGAAAGAGAATATCTTGAGCTTTGTCTACACTGAAGTGATGTTCATACATCACCCCTACTAAGGATTGATACTCACTAAATAGTCTTTGAGTTGATCCATTCAATGAGATCCATCTTGTATCAACATATTTTAATAGCTTTTTTCTATCTATAACACCCTCAACAAATTTTTGAAATTCTTTAAATCACTTGGGACTACCAAAAAAGTATGCTTGAGTTTCAAATATAATATCTTCAACTTTTGAAACCAATGGAAACTTGATTACTATTTTAAATGCAAGATTCATTCTGTGAGCCATACAATGAATACTAATCATAAATGGTGAAGCTGATAGTTGTAGTTTGACACAAAGGCCATTCCTTTGTCCTTGCATGACTGCTACTCCATATTCTCCGACACATACCAACTTTTTCGCAATCACTAAATGATCCATACCACCAATTTCCTTCAAAGTCTTGATGACAAGTTCATAAATATTTTGAGTTGTAGAATTCTCCCTCATTTTATGAATCCAAAGTAAATATGAATGCCAAACATGATCATTAACCATATAAATGCTCATGCATATCCATGAATTATTATCATTAGTTGTAACTTCATCCAAAGAAAATGAAAAAAACCTAGCATTTGCAATATTCTCTTTCAAATAATAATTTTCTACTTGAGCTAGATATTTTTCCCATTCCAAACCACTCGTTACTGACCAATGAGAATATGGAAAATTTGACACTTCAATAAAATATATAAAGTTTTTGTATCTAGAAAATCTGTCATAGGACGACCTCTATATAAGATGTGAAATACAGTGCTTAATTGCATTGTCTTGGATAACAAATTTCTTTCCATCGTCTTTCCAAATAGAGATGTGATGGTTCCTCCACTTGCATAGAGTTTTCTCTCACTGATTAAATATTTATTTTATTCATATTCATATTTCACATATCGACATTCCTCAGAATATTTCCATCTGATAATATATTTCTCCTCGCCATTTACAATTTCCTTATCATACATCTTTCTTGCATGCTTCTCTATTGTATCTAACTTCATCTGCAATTTTACTGTCTTTCCAAGTTTCCAACTACATATAATGCATCTAACTTCTTGTGAAGCCTCTTTCTCATTTGTTGGAGGTATTGGTTCAATAAATGGAAATTTTGAGACCCATTCCGATTGGAATTGTCTCCCTATGTCCCATTGGCCTTTTTTCATTTTATGTGATTGTGAATGGTTTGTGTTGCCTTCCAAGGAAAAACCTTCAACATTGTTATTGTCAATTTCTGGTAAAATCATCTCAATTTGATCACTAGAGGAACCTATTTCAACATCTATTATATGGATATTAGATGCATTCTCAGAAGAGTTGACATATCTTTGAATTTCAGTGATGGGTTGCTCAAAAGAGCTTGAATCATGAAGATAATCTGGGTTCTTGGATTGAGGCTTTTGAAAGTATGAAAATACATGCCTCTGTTTTGATGTTTTCTTTCCACGATTGTTGTTTGACATCTCACTGAAATTTTCACAATTAGGATTTCAAATCGATCTAGAAACCAAAAGTGAAACCTGCATGAGAAAAATAATATAAAATTAGTCATCCATTTGGAAAGTCAACACAAATTCAAGAGATATATCAATTTTAAGAACTCAATTTTTCTCAACAAGTTACAAAACCAACAATACTTGTCTAAAAATAAATCACTTCAGCACACGACAAGTCATTTTCATCTTGCATATTATTATTGGCTCAAAATAATGCCACATCAATAAAAATCAAATTTTAAAAACTATTTTTCCTGTGATAGGTTGGTTTTAGGTTGATAATTTGTTTTTTCTAGAAGTGTGTTCCATGACTAGTTAGCAACTGTATGGCTACATTCAGTCTTAGATACAATCATACAAAGATAGATTGGAAGGTCCATGTTGTCATACATTGTGCATGTGGATTTTACCACATGTTTTTTCTTTCCAGTTTGGGTTTATCCTAGATCCTTGATGTATTACATTGTTACAAAGTACGATGGTTCATTATTTTCTGTTGGGACCTTTGTATGTCATATGTATGAGTGATGAGATGTTGCTATTTGTTCCATGTTTAAAGTTTTCTTGCTATTCCATGTTAAACAATGATGATGATTTGTACATTCACCTACAAATAATAGCTATACTGTACATTCACCTACAAATACATATTACTGATAATATGAACAACAAACTTGCAGATCTAAAAAAAATAAACTAAACACATGCAAGAAGTCTGAAGCATTCTCAAACCCTAAGCCTTCTACCTAATCAAATGGATAACAATGTCTAAGTTAATACATCCCAATTGGAGAATGGTTGTGGCATGTATGCATGTACACTCTTCCTTAAACTTTGCACCCTCACTCAACTCTTCATGTGACATGCTTCCACACTAACCACCTAGCCTCTAGTGATTGGAGCCCTTCTCTAAGAATAGATCATGCATTTGTGTAACTGAACATAACTGAAATCTGGATTGATAGAAAACTTAACTAAATTGGCAATTACTAAATCTAGAACAACAATGAACTGAATATGGAACATCAGTGAGAGTATATTTAGTAAGGTTGGTTTGGGACCTGGATTCTTATGTGTTTGGTTATAATTGGGTTGAAATAGTAATATATGGTGGTTTAGGCAAACCTGGAGTGGACTGTGGAAAATTTTGGTTAATTGATTTTCATGGTGAAAAATAGCCATATGGATAACTATCTTTCATTATTTTTCTGTTATTAGCATACTACATAGTAAGAAATACATTGTACAATATGATATGGGCTATAGCATTGGGTTGAGCCTTGAGGAAATGTTTGTATGAAATTATAATACCAACAACTTAGAATAATGTATGAGGATGCATATGAAGTGTTTGTAGAAATGTATGCATTCGATTTTTCATTCCTGTTCAACACAAACTCACTCTAGGCATAATGCATCTATCTAAAACTATCTATAACTATGTTTATCTTGATGCGTGACATGGTCTTGATACTGCAATATCCACACAAGTACAGGCATGCATTTGAATGGAATTTGCTCTATTAAAACATATATAGGAATGTGAAATTGTAGCTTTGTGGGAAGAATTGCATTACTTATTCTTTGGATTATATTCTTGCTTGGAAAGCTAGTATGATCGGTGGGACCTGGGTACTATGTCACTTGTGCATGGAAACATACAAGCACGGGGATTCGGAAAACACAGTGCTAAAAAACCGTGTTTCAACACCAACTTGTAAGTTGTGAGAATGACTTAAAAACGCCCAAGTAATTTATCCAAACTGTGGGTAAGCTCAAAAACTTAAAAAAGTATACAAAACTAGTGATCTACTCCAATCACTAACCCAAACAATCACTCGTCATGACCTGAAGCCTCTGCTATCTTGGAGGGACGAGGCTGGGTGGGATCTATCACTGATCAAATGACACTTGTGCGTGGAAACACACAAGCAATGAGCATTAGGAAACACAGTGTTGAAACACCGTGTTTTAGTACCAGCTTGTGAGAATGATTTAAAAACGCTATTAGCTCAAAAAATTAAACATAGAACTACTAATATACTCCAATCACCAACCCAAATGATCACTCGTCATGACTTTAATCCTATGTTATCCTGGAGGCTGGATGGGCTCTATCACTGATCAAGATGACACTTGTGCGTGGATTTCGAAAACACACAAGCAATGAGCATTGGGAAAACGGTGTTGAAATACCTTATTTCAGCACCAGCTTGTGAGAATGATTTAAAAGCGACCAAGTAATTTATCCAAACTGTGGGTAAGCTCAAAAACGTAAACACAAAACTATTGATCTACTCCAATCACTAACCCAAACAATCACTCGTCATGACATGAAGCCTCTGCTATCCTAGAGGCTGGGTGGGCTCTATCATTGATCAGGATGACACTTGTGTGATGTGCGTCGAAACACACAAGCAATGAGCATTGGGAAAATGGTGTTGGAACACTGTGCTGAAACACCGCGTTTCAACACCAACTTGTGAGAATGATTTAAAAACGTCATTATCTCAAAAACTTAAACATGGAACTACTGATCTAGTCCAATCACTAACCCAAACAATCACTCATCATGACCTGAAGCCTCTGTTATCCCAGAGTTTGGGTGGGCTCTATCACTGATCAGGATAATCCTTACTAGCATATGCACTTAATGAATTCCCCAAAAAACTTTGCTACTAGCGGAGCAGAGAACAATGAGCCCATAAATGATAAGATATTAAGATTATCCCTGCACAGTTGTGAAAAATTTCAAAATTTTCAGAGAGGGATCATAAGCCACTTATGAATTACCCGATATCAAGGTGTTGCAGGGGCCAGGATGCCAACAAGAAACATTGACACAAAGCAACCAGGAAGATGGCAAGAACGTGACACTTTCTCCTCCTGTAATTTGCAAATTTTGAAAATACAATTTTGAGTTGGAACTTGGCCTTTGAAGATTTCAAGCTAGGCATGGCTGAATATTTCAATTCGAACCACTTGGATCTATTAATATTGTGAATCACCATCAAATTGGGGAAAATTTTTCTGAAACCCATGACCGAATTCATGTAAAAAATCCAAATCGGGGGCATCCTCTGTAAAAACTCCAAATTGGTGCGAGAAAAAGCCCTAAGGCCAATGGCCATTCCCAAATCGAGGCGAATCATGGTCCTTGGCCCTGTGAAAAATCTAAAATTGTGGGCGAAAACCCCAAAAGATCGATGGCTACTCGCAAAAATCTGGCGAAAGGGAGGATGATCAACATTTTTCCAAGGAAAAAATGTAATTAATATTTAAATTTCGATCGCCATTTTTGGGCTAAATATGTAATTAATATTGTTTTAAAAATAAAAGGGGGGCGAATTGGGATTAAAATGGTTTTTTTTTAATATATAAATTTTCCCTGCCAAAATTTAAAGGGCTAGATTTCTCCCATGGGAGAAATTTCACCCCTAAAATTTTCTATGCTACTAGGTTTTGAAGGTATTCAATAACCTTGTGGACATCAAGGAAAATGAAGGGGTCTCACTAAACATTGGAAGGTTGAGCTGAAATAGAGGGGTTCCTACCATCCCATTCATCAATCTTGTGGACATCAAGGAAAATGAAGGGGTCTCATTAAACATTGGAATGTTGAGCTCAAATAGAGGGGTTCCTACCATCCCATACCTCCCACGAATCATAGTTGAACAAACCTTAGGATTGGCATGTCAGTGGAGTTCAAGGACAAGTGGTGTATCCATCTAAAGTGGATGAGATAGACATTTACCTCAGCTTGCTCATGTGTACTCATTCTTCATGACTTCAAGCATAGTGATGGGATCATCATTAAACATGAGAGGATTGTTCTGTTTAGCAAAGGTGGGATTTTCTTTCTCATATTTTTTGGTATTTGTAGGTATATTTGTATGGGCATCCGATTTAGATCAAAAGCCCAATTTGATTGGTCATGCTTCTCATGTTTGATAAGGCATCACGGTCTGGTTTTGGTTTGTTTCTCCTGGTGATTTAGGGCTTTGCAATGGCTCCTAGCTCTATGGATTTCTTTATTTTTGGTCGACTATAGACTGGATATGCCTAGTATTTTGTTTCGTTTTGGCTTTGGGTCCTTTTCCAAGGATATGAAAAATATGGAGGGTCATAGGCATTCTAGTTGTTGTATTCCCTGTGAAATTTTTTCTGCATTGGGTGTAGAGGAGGGGTGTTCAACAAATTGAGGATCTTCACATGGCTTTCTCTCAGTACAGAAGCAAGATGACGTCTTATCTTGTCTTTTAGAGACCTAAGAAGGTTGAATTATCAATAGTAGTGGCTTGTCAAAGCAAGCAAATTGAACAATTGGATGCAAACTTCAACATGCTCTATGAATTGATTATGGGCTTTGCTAAGAGCTCTCATTCTCTAATTTCTCTTTCAAATATTTATATTGGGTCTATCAAAGCAACAATGAAAGATGAAGAAGCAATCCAAAAAGTGCATGAAGACATGGCATATGAAAATGCAACTCCAGAGCTCACCCTTGTGACAGACATCAAGCAAGAAGCTCTTAGTGGACATATTTTCTTCCAAACTTGGGTTTCTCCGTGTTTTGTAAGACACTTCTATTACTAGCATAGTTTATTAAGCTATACACTAGTAAGCTTTTCAATTATGTTTGAATTATAAAAGCTAACAACACTATCCTCCCGCGTTTAGAAGCAATTGTTCAATTTTTGCCAATATCAACTTCGGTACATAAATTGACAAGCAAATCCCACATTCCAACATTTAAATGGGCATGCAAGGTGACTCTCTTTTACTACGATCAATATAACAATCATTATTAAAATACAATTTACAAATTTATACCTGAACTTAATTGAATTGTAGAATATGGAGCAAAGTCAACCATTGATTTTCGTTGACTTTGGCCCATGCCAGTTGGATGCACAGAATATGGGAAATACTTATCTTGATTGCAGATTCCATACATCAAACATGTATGGATCAAAGTCAACGGTATTCAATATAAATCAAAGTCAACGGAGATTCCATACATCAAATATGTATGGATCAAAGTCAACGGTATTCAATATGGTTCAAAGTCAACGGTATTCAACAATAGTAAACCATCAAATTTTCTCCATACCCATTAGATGGACAAAATATGCAATCAAGATAAGAATTGCCCAAATTTATAAACGCCAGTTTCTGAGCAACCGTCGAAGTCGCACATTCGTCCTATGGGCATCGATAGATGTCGTCGCATCTCTTAAATCACTAGTCATTGAACGTATGAGAAAGGAGAAACATCAACGTATAATATGCAAATTATTGGAACAACAAAAAATAATCGCAATTGAATTGTTAGGACTCCTCCCCAGGCGATAATTCGCTCGATTGATAATCAGATCATGAATAATAAAAAATGTCAAATGATTTCATGAGAAATTGGTTTATTTGGAAGAAGTTGGACGAATCGCGGATTGGTGTTGAGGATCGAGATTCGGTGTTGTTATCGATGAAAGAAAGAAAAGAAAGAAATTTTAACGTCTAGCTTATGGGACAGACCGTTTTAAACATTGATTTCTGCATTTCAACCATATTTTTGTTCAGGTTGATGATAAGCTTTTCCAATTTATCCACTGTCTCCTTATTGAATAAATTATTCCATGTCCCCTCGCTGAATAAATTATTCCAAGAACTAACTGTGAGCGCATTCATACGAGCCACCAACCTATTTTGTGTTGATTATGTCGTTGGGTTGGAGTTGTGTAGATAGCGAATGGATTCCTCGTAACAAGGACTGTTGTAATGCATGAATAATTCATCGTCGTCTACCACAGATAATATGAAGATCATGAGAAAGAGAAAGGCACAGACACACATTGATATGGTGAGACTGAAGAGATTGGATGCCAAAATATTGGAGGTGGAGAAGGCGATGGCATTACAGTCAATGATCATAAACAATATTCGAAGAGGAGAAGGATGGAATTGCAGATAATGATCATAAACAAGGAAATGGAGGACGGGGGACTAAAAACCACATTCCTCTGACCAACATCTCCATCGAAATTATGAAAAATGTTATCGAATGTTGCAGACATCATGTAAATCATCTCCCTGCCCCATGGAAATCGCACAAGATGTTAACAAATGGGATGTTGAGTTCTTCCTTGTCAATCATGTAACTCTCTTACCCATTATATATTGGATAACCATTGAATGAGATAGATGAAGGAGCTATCGGTTACGTTCTTAAGTAATATTGAGCACACCCCCCTTTCTCCCCATAATTGTAGTTTACTAAAGAACCAAGCATACCCTGAAGTTTTACAAACTTAGCTTATGTAAGTGGCTTTGTACAGATATTAGCAATTTTATAAAGATATCACCAATCCAATTGTTGGTCATACAATAAATAAGATTCACAATACTATCATGTACAACTGCCTCGAATAATGAGCGTGAAGCTCTACATGCTTCATCTTACTATGAGCAATAGGGTTTTCAACAACCTACATCCCACTTTCATTGTCACAATGCACTGCAGTCATTCCCTCGACTAGAAATCCGATTTCAACCATGAGATTTTGATTATATACTATATATGTTAATGTATTAACTACAACATGATATTATACTTGTGTGGTCAAAAGAGAGACCAACTTCCATTTCTTACAAGACCAAACCATGAGTCCAGAGCCAAGATGAAACATAGCCTAATGTAGACTTTTGGCCATCTCCATCTCCAACCCAATCTGATTCATTGTAGTTGACTAACTAGCTCATATTCTCATGACAATACTTTATACCACGTCGATAAGTGCCCTTGATATAATAAGAAATTCTCTTTGTGGCCTTCAAGTGACTTTCTCTTGGATTTTGCATGAAATGAGAAACCACAATAATGGTAAAGGAAATATTGGTTCAATTGTGAGTGAGATAGATAAGGCCACCAACAAGTTGCATATAGAGAGTACCATCAACTTTTGGAGAATCACAATTTTAGTCAGCTTCACCCTCAACAAGTGTCATGTCCCCATTTTTGGTTTTTCTTGTTTTGTAGTAGAAGGGACTTATGTGCCTTGTCACTAGAGAAAAAGAATTAAAAAGGGGGTCATTTAATGCCACTTAGTTAGGAGATGTTATGTTTTTTAAAGTGACATTATGGAAATAAAGTAACTTTAGATTAACAAGTTACTTAACCACTATTAAAGTGACTTTTAATCTTAAGTGAAAATTGGAGGGAAAATAAGGGTTATATTTTATTTAGTCAAAAGGGGAAAAATTCTAGAAGTTACATTTGATTTGGTCAAAAAGGGGAAAAATCTAGAAGGCACGAAGAAAAGATAAAGGAGGGATAGAGCCTCACTTTGGATTTATGATTTGAATCTCAGGGATGATTTTAGGGGCTAAATTTCGTTCATGGGCTAATTTTCCATGGTTTTTCCAAAAACAAGATTCGCTATTTTAAAAAATATTCGCCCAAATTCTATAGGATACAATTATTTTACCTTAAAAATCGCCAAAATTTTATAAAAACTATATAAAATCCTTATAAATATGAATATTTTTACAAAATTATCGCCAAATATTTATAGTTGGCATATGAAGGATTAGTAAGATTCACCAAGGTTTCTACATTTTAAAATAAATTTACATCCTTAAAATCATCCCTAGATTTGATATCTTATTGAGTGCTCTTATAGCCAACGTTTTCGTTGGGGTTTTGGGAAAAACCCTTCCATTCCTAGTTTTGTTTCGGTGGTGCAATATCCACCCTAGCTAGATAAGGAGGAGGATCCATCCAGGATCTTCATTGGAACTTCATCTTGTGTTTGTTTTCAGTTTTGGGTTGCAGTGATTTTTTTGGAGAGGTTGTGAGACTTGGAGGGTTTGATCTCATCTGTTGAGGAGGCCATGGCATGATTCCATGTTTTTGGCATATTGTGTGTTTTTCATTCAGGTATTGTAGTTTCCATAGCAGCCACTAGATTGTTGTATTCAAATATTCATTCATAGTAAAATGTTGGGTTTTTTTAGTCCATTTTTGGTCGGTTTTTCGACACATGGTTTTCTATTTCCTGCTAAGGAATTAGGGTTGTTGACTCATATGGGTTAGTGGATTAGGGTTTTGGATGTTGCAAGATCCTATATGTAAATTGTATTGTAAATAATGCATGTGATGATGAGTATAGAATATGTTGGTTTTCTCAGTTTGGGTTTCCAGGGGAAAAATCTCTGTGTAATGTGTGTATTTGTCATTGAATCTTTTATGTTCTTTTATTGAAAATTTGTTTGCAGTAAATAATTGTACAAGGTTAAAATCTACATAAAATACCACATATTGTCTATTCTATTTCTAGTGTATTTGTATTACATGTAATATGTTTGACAAGATGTCTATTAGTAGAATACATGCACATTGTTTGTGAAAATTTGTCAACCAGATTAGAGCATCAAGAACATTTATTGCATAGAAGGACATAATATCCTATCCTATCCTGTTGCAGATATTACAGTGGTATCATAGTTGGTGATCTTTCTAGCCCGTGATTGCATTAGAGCACTTTCCTTCACCAAATAAGGAAAAAAAAAATTGGATCTTTTTGCAGATTTTTTTAGGGAAAAAAATAGGGCGACACGCTTCAGGTTCATATATGAAACTTCTCGAGACAAATTTGAAAAAATAAATTGGATATTTGAATTTCTCTCAGAAAATACCCAATTTAAAAAAAAAACAATTGGCCGAAACAGAGTTCGAGAAGTAAAGTTATCAGTGTTTTAATTTCGACAAATTTTCAGGATTTTTCTGGAAAAAATCGTGCGATTTACAGTGTGGGGATAATCATTATGGACAAGGGGATGATGGAAATTATGTAGTCCATGAAGGGATATTAGGATAATATGGTAACTATGTGGGAGGATCTATGCTTATTATTTGAGAAGAAAGGAAAAAGGCCTAAATCTAGAAAGGTTGATAAAGCCAAAAACTCAACTCATGATGGGGGTTTGGTATAATCACAAGGGGGACACATGCATCTAGCCATGTTGAGGATGTATGCATGGAGGAAGACCAAATAGAATCCTATGAAATAACCGATGATACCGATGAAAATAGTGTGTTAGATGGAGAAAATGAGGATGCAACATCTTGTCCTACTTTTGATGACCATGAGGATATATTCCAATCAGTCGATGTTGAGGATCCAACATCTTCCACTGTGTACGATGCTTATGATGAGGGTAGTTCAAGCGTGATAGTGCCTATGTATGATGATGAACCAATACAATATCTCATTTATGGCTTTGATGATGATGAGGACGTGATTGTACCTTGACATGGTGGTGAAATTGAACAAAATCCCTTAGCATTGCAAGGTTTGGAGGACCAATTATTGGTCAAGGAGGAACAAATTGTGCAAGTGTTGACACATGAGGGAATGAGTGGCACTCATGATCTGAGGGAGGAACCTCTCATGATGATTCTGCATGAGGATCATTCACAATTGCATGTATTTGAGGAGAGGTTTGACACAGAGGGTTTGATCGTGCACCTGTTTTTCATTACAGGGATCATGAGTTGTGTGTTGTGCCTCAAGGATTAACTACAGAGGAGGCAGTTGCATAAATTCCTTTTGGACCAGCCAACAAGGAATTATATGCACTAATTGATTGGGGGATCGAGTATATGACAGTTGTGGATACATCACTTTGGGATCTAGGTTCAATTGATATTATTAGAGTGATAGATGCATTGACATAGGATACATGATGGTACATGATGATACATTGGTGTGTAGTGGTATACCATAGTATGCAACAATGTATGGTGGTGTTTAGTGGGTTTTTGGGATGTTTACCCATGGGAGACCTTTAGACATGGGCTTTAAACATATCATTGAGTTTAGTTCATCTAGGATCGATGAGTGGATGGATGAGCTTCATGAGATTGATATTCGGTTAGGCTATCACCAGAACATGGATAAGGATTTTGACAAGGTAGATACTTTATATTGTACCTATGTGAATAGTGTGCAGGATGCATAGACACATCAAAAAGAGATCCATAACACATTGGATTGGCTCTAAGGAATTTCACATGATTGGAAGTCCCACCTTTTGGTGTAATATTCCAAAGATTGGTTTTCTTGCGAGTTGATGGAGGGTCACATTCATGATGATAGGTACAAAGTGGTAGATAATATCATCTACTACCAATGTAGCATATACTGAGTCCATGAGTCCACACTTAGGGAGGATATTATGAGAGCTACGCATGATACACCCTTGGCAGGACATCTTGGATACTTCTACACTTATTAGAAGATCAAAGAGAGGTTATCATGGAAGGGCCTCAAGGACGATGTGTGGAGACATGTGAAAGAATGCATGACTTGTCATTAAAACGAGTCAAGGCATACCTACCCATCAGTACTATGGCAGTCTACACTCATTTCGGGACAAAGGTGGGAAAGAGTGCCAATAGATCATGGTACATAGGCGCATGGTAGGGACTACATTTTAGGGACTTCATCAGGGTATGAGGAATTGCAGTTAGTAGAATGGTTCTTTAGGGAGGTGTTTAGGCTCCATAGGTTTCCTTAGTATAGTGACTCTGATCGGGACAATATAGCTATCAAAACAATTTGGCAAGAGCTGAACAAATTAGCAAACATAGAGTTGATCCCTAGGACTTGGTTTCCACTAGATGATGGCATACAAAGGACTTGGCTCATTTTGACTCCAAGGGTTACTAGTAGGGCACAAAAACAACTAGAAGGTATTGGGAGTGGTGGACGTCCAATTTGGTGGTGGTATCTAGGAATTCATCCGAGTGATAGATTGATTCAGTTGATGATGATCAATAGAGACGTGAAAGTGATTGGTTTGATTTGTTTTTGGGATGTCAGTAGAGGGGAGGTCGAGACTTACTCTATATGGCAGGACAGACTCGAGGCCGACCATGGATTTTTAGGCTTAGATTTCACTGATACACCTTCGCAGGGAAGGATTCAGGACAATGGTTTCATTCCCTTCAGGGAGCTCAGCTTGGGGTTCCAGGAGAGGAGGATGCAGACTAGGCACGTTGGTTCGACGGTGATGATCATAGTGGTGTAGCGTTAGCATGGTGATACCTTTCTAGGATCAGTTTGGGACCTTGGGATTACTTTTCTTGAAAATTCAACTACTATTGGAGATGTGAGCGTCGATTTTGAGTTTCCAGAGTTTACCTTTGGGAGGATTAGGAGTGGTTGCTTTGAGGAGTGGTATTTCAAGGAGATGACCAAGTTTTTGCAACTTATGATAGCCTAGATTAATAGGGACATGCAAATGGATTCTTGAATTAGCACATTTCATACTGGTGCTATGAGTAGAGGGTGCTCCACATCATATGGGCTAGTTTGGGATCCTAGTGACTTTACCATATATGGGGTTCTTGTGTTCGCATAGAGGGAATTTGCGGATGATATGCTGGGAGATTTTCTAGATGATACTTGGATGATTGCAGTAGAAATGAGGTGTTGGAGTATTAGGACTTTTCCCTTTGACACTTGGAGACGAGGTGTGGTGGATGTCCTATCAGTTGATGACCACATAGACTTCTCTATGATGTCTGATTTTAGAGTTGGGATATAGTGGATGGGTATGATCCTCGATAGTGGATGTGATCCTTTGAGGCATTACAACTTGTGCATTTAGAGTGGGCACGATGGTCGAAGGACTATGATCAGAGTGAAGCAACAGCAACGTGGTGGTTATTTTCTAAGGATAGCTTGGGACCTCGAGATTTCAGTAGGAGATAGTGCGACAGTTGACACAGAGGAGAGAGCCAGTTTTTTCCTTCATGAGATTGGTTCTCTAGCAGAGCAGTCCCTTAGTGGGTTGATCAAGTTGTTGCTGGGCAGTTTCCAGGAGACCTCGTATGTCAGTACATTACCATACCATGCCCTGAGTAGAGGATGTTTCAACTCATACAGGGTGGTTTGGGATCCTAGTATCATTTACAGTTTCAGTTTGGATCAGTTGATGGAGCGCTAGGTCATGATGGCATTTCTTGAGGACACACAATCTTTGGGAAGGGAAGATTTTTCGTGTCCTCATTTTTTTGTTTTCCTATTTTGTAGTAGAAGGGAATTTCATGGCTTGTCACTAGAGAAAAATAAGTAAAAAGGGGGTAATTTAATGTCACTTCGTTAGGAGATTTATGTTTTTTAAAGTGACATTATGAAAATAAAGTAACTTTAGATTAATAAGTTACTTAACCATTATTAAAGTGAATTTTAATATTAAAGTGAAAATTGGAGGGAAAATAAGGGTTATATTTGATTTAGTCAAAAGGGGGAAAAATTCTAGAAGGCATGGAGAAAAGATAAAAGGAGGGCTAGAGCCTCACTTTGGCATTATGATTTGATATCTTATTGAGTGATCTTGTAGCCAGTGTTTTCATTGGGGTTTTGGAAAAAACCCTTCCATTGTTGGTCTTGTTTATGTTAGAAAAATAGGATCGCGAAGAAATAAAATAAAACAAATGCGGAAATAAAACATAGAAGATACAAAATATAATAGAGACAAAGATATACGTGGTTCACCCAATGTCAGCTACATCCACCAAAGAAATTGCCAGGTCCTTCCTTTATTATTATCCAAAAAATGAAGGGATACAATCTACAACACACCTATTGTAACTTCCTCTTCTTTCTCTCACATTCTCCTCTCTCAAAATACAATATTCGCAAAAATGATACATAGCCGCAATATATTTCCCTCATAAAAGAGGGTTTCCTTCTAGGGAAAAAAAATGCTAACATAACTTCTACCATCAGATATCCGACCTTATAATGAACGGTCCATATTTATAATGAAATTACAATATACATTTATAAGGAAAATTTTCCTTTGGGGGCTTCGCCCCTGAACCCCCATCGAGGATCGCTGTTCCCTGAACCCTCATTGGGGGCCTGCTTTCCCCCGAACCTCGCAAAGGGAGTAACCCCCCTCTACACTCCCCCGCATGGAGGAGTGTACATTCTTCCAGGGTGTAAAGTATTCACGGGGTATAAACACAGTTGAAACAAAGACCTCTAAATCAAGAAGATAATCAGGCTCCACAACCAACAATCTCCCACTTGGAGACTATTCTCAACAACTCCACCGTTGTTGTATATGCTGGAATATGATCCTTCTTGGACCTAGAAATTTTCTCATCTTCATGTTCATTATTGAAGACCAATTGAAACTGAGCAAGAACTCAGTTTCTCCCTGATTACTCCCTTTGTTAACATGTATGCAAGATTCTGGCTAGTGTGTATATTTTCCAGCTTCAAATGTCCATCTTCCAAGATGGATCGTATGAAATGGTACCTGATATGTATATGATTATTCTTCAAATGGAAGGTTGATTTCTTTGCAAGCTGAATGGCACTGTCACTGCCAAAATACAACCTGCTATTATCTTGCTTCTTTCCTAATTCCTCCATAAATCTCTGTAACCAAATCATCTCTTTACTAGCCTCTATAGCAGCAACATACTCTGCCTTTGTTGTTGAAAGTGCAACAACCTTTTGCAGTTTCGAAATCCAACTTATTGTTGTTCCTGTTGATATTATGGTAGCTGCGGGAGGTATTAACCTCCATGTGTAACCCTGACAAGAATAGAATATTTCGGAAAGCAAGAAGAAACCCTAAAGCTTTGGACATAATTTTAGAAGACAAGTCAGCTAAAGAAAATAATTAATATTGAGCCTTTAGCCTCCATAAAGAGAAGTTAGCCTAGATAGATAATAAAGAGAAATATAAATACAGGATGCCAGAGCTCATTTGTACACACAGCTCACAACTGCAGAAATTCAGCAAGTGAGAAAGTCTGGAGTGTAGCTGCAACTGCAGCTACTACAACTAGTATTTTTGGTTTTAGGCTTGGAATTTCTCTTGGTTATGGTTTGGACTTTCTAATTGGTATGCTAGCTCTGGAGAGTGGTACACTATCTTGATTGGATTTTGTACCTAGTGTTTGCTTCCAAAATTATTCTCTCTGTCAAGGTTAGGGTGCTCGGGGTGGCTTCAGCCTGGTTGGGTGACAATATTTCTATATTGTCTATGGTTAAACGAGCACACCTATTATTTTCTAACATGTTATAGACTCGCACTATCTTTGGAAAGTCTAACCACTGGAATATAGATTGGGAGGATGTAATATCCCCCAGTAGTGCCCCAGTTATATTATGAATTATAATCATGTTTTGTAGGCTGGTGAGCCAAGTATTGATAAGATGGTGGGCTTATGTGTTTATTAGGCCGGAGAGCCTAAGTGCTAAGGCTAGGAGCCTGATTTTGTATATGTAATTATGAAGATCATTAATATAATATATAAACATTGCTACGTGCTGACCGACCATGAAGAAAGAGTGATAGGGGACTAAGCTTCCACAATATGGGTATGGGAGAGGGGGTTGGGAGGTTGGAAGAGGGGCTAAGCTTGAGGTCTTAAGTCCTTAGGAATAATAATTTATTATTATTCCAAAGTGATGTGAAAGGTATGTTTTTATCCTAAGTCCCGGGAGAGGCAACACATGCAACCCCAATGTGTGAAAAAGGGAATGCATACTTGATGGAGTTCATGCAGCTTCATGGGCGACATGTGTCGGCCTAGGCACATGCAATTTAACCCAAGAATTGATCTGGGATGGGGGTTTGTCCTCCATTCTGCCATTGACTGTCTGATCTCTTGGAGTCCATGAATGACCTTTGCTTAATTATCCTGTCACAAAATCTTGAAAACCAGAATCGAAAGTCACTGGAATCCTTCTTGAGAACCGTTTTGTCTCTACACTGGACCTCTACATAACCACACACCTCTGAAGTCGACCCAAGTCTTCTGTGAAACCTGAGCAATTATCTATGTCGTGTGTGTTATAATTGTGGGTTGTTGTGGCCATGCAGTCCCTTAGCTGAGTGTGATTGGCAACTATCATCCATTCCTTGCTGAGCCTTGTTGTCCTCCTTGTGCAGGAACAGAGCTGAAGAAGCAGGCTGTCAGGCCTGTGTGCAACACTTTCTCTAGGTGAGAGAGTGTGTGAAGGAAGTGAGAACTCCTGGAAGGAGTCATGTAGCTTCCACAGATCTCTGAGAATTCTGGTCTGATTTGTTGCTGAAGCCCAAGGTAGGGGAGGTTTAGCAGCCGAAGGACTATCTTGGTGACAGTGAAGGTGTATACTCCTAGGGTGGGATAGGCATGTGGGGAATGAGAGTCTGTGAGTAGTGGGCATAAGTGGCTCCTGGGAGAGAATCCTTCCTCATAAACTTCATGTCTTCCATTGACCTTGCCTACCCTAGGATTCCCTTGCCCGGTAGAGCTTAGTCCTAGCTCGGGGGTGACCTACTGCTGAGAGTGATGAGCAACGCGATCTAAGGCTGGGAGGTTTGTGGAAGGTTTGCACGTAGTTGGTGGTGTATTATAGTTTCAAAGNATGTGGGGAATGAGAGTCTGTGAGTAGTGGGCATAAGTGGCTCCTGGGAGAGAATCCTTCCTCATAAACTTCATGTCTTCCATTGACCTTGCCTACCCTAGGATTCCCTTGCCCGGTGGAGCTTAGTCCCAGCTCGGGGGTGACCTACTGCTGAGAGTGATGAGCAACGCGATCTAAGGCTGGGAGGTTTGTGGAAGGTTTGCACGTAGTTGGTGGTGTATTATAGTTTCAAAGATAAGTATCATTATGTGTTTTAATTCTGTACTTAATTAAAATGCATGTTCTGTGATACTTGTAATATTATCATGTATTTTGTTGCTAGTTTGAATTGTTGTTAATTTTGTTTAAGTCTGTAGGACAGCATTAAATCCATGTCAAATGTCTTAATTTGATTTAATGCTTATTCTTTATAAATAATGCATTTTATATATTTAAGTATGATAAAGTTTATGCGAAGTAGCATTTCCCGGCAAGTGGGTTGATGGCAGGGGATGTTACAATATGGTATCAGAGCCATGTTTTCAATGTTGAGCTTGGATGGGCTGGATAAGTGGTCTTTGGACCCAAGGTTTCGAGTGGAAATGGTGTTCGGAGGAACCAATTTCGAACATTATATTTTTTCTGAGTGCCAAGGGGTTACTTGGCCATGTTACGAAGCTCAGGAGGAGTAGCACTAGAATAAAACCATAGTCGGCGTGGTATTTGACCACATAGAGAGAGTGCTCAAAACTTGGGGTGTTGGAGCCATAGGATCTGTTCGGACGGAAGAGAAATTCAGTACGATCGTCAGATCTGGAGAATGTACAGGAGGGTTATTCTGGAAGCCCTTCGGAGTTCGACAATTAGGAGAAGCAGGGTGCGCAGACGCATAAATGCCCGAAACCTGAATCATCGAAGTCCCAAGGGAGATCTACACCGTAGATCTGGAGAAAAGAACTTTACCATTGGATCAAGCAGAAGAGCAGATTTTAATTTCGGGAGTTCGGCTGTCGGAAGAAGTGGGATGTGCCATTGCACAAAATCCTGAAGTCTGAAGTTCCGAAGCGAAAGAGTAGACATGGTGGGGCCGGATGATGTCGCTAGTATTTCTCCATGTGGCATCCTGTGTGTGCAGGGTTAGTGGGGCTTGAGTTTATGTAACATAGTTATGGGTCGGAGGACCCACAGTGGAATTGATCACGATACATCAAGATCAATGACCATGAGACATTGCAGGGACCCAAGTTACACGGAAGAAAATTATCCAAGGCGGTCCCACAATCCAAACCGTGGTTTCACTGAGGGGTTATGTGTCAACGTCAGGAGAATTGTGGAATGAAGAGCAGGTTACTCCAAAACCACCATTGCATGCCCCCGCAATTGGGAAAACGTTAAGTGATGTAAGGTAATGACGCCACCTAAGGTGACGTGGAAGTGTTCACGGTGTGAGGATGTGAAATATTCTAAAGTTCCGAAGTACCAGAAATCAGACACCTGAGGTTCCACAACGAGTGTCAATCGTTGGATGTTGGGTAGATGTGGACAGTTGATCTACCCTACGTCGCGAGTTCGTTAGTCCAGAATTCGGGAAGTTGTTGTGAAGTGCTTTGAAACCTCCCAAAATGCGAAGTCGCGAAGTGCCCTTTTTGCTAAGCGAGTGGTCATGACTCGCGATCACATGGGTTGGGGATTAAGAGAGAAGGGGCTAGAGCCCAAAGGATTGTTACAGAGCCGAGCAGAGCTCGGAAAATTCATGAAATTTGAACGTTTTCTTAATTCAAATTTGTTTATGAATGCTGTGGGATTGGTTAAGGAATAATGGCCTGACAAATTCTGGTTGTCTACACATTGTGTTTGTAGAAGTTTAGCGAGTGCAAGAACCGATTAGAGTTGACACTGAGTGCAAAGAAAGGGAGGAGATACAAAATGATTCCAGTTCAGAGAACGAAGCTAAAGGGATGGATATCCATTTGGGAGTTGAAGGATCAAACTCCAATGGGCATGGAGAAGAGATAGATAAGGAAGGGCATATGATAAAGATCATTGAAAAATTGCAGAAAGATGCCCAAACTCACCGAACAGATAGCAAAAAGCTCAGAAAAGCTCAGGATAAACAAGGTGAATTCAACTGAAAGTTGATGAAGAGTCTGGAGAGAATAGAAAAGAAGTTGGACCAGGAGAGAGACTCGAGAAAAATAGGGAGTCACCCGACTTCTGAGGGAAGAAGATCAAAGAGTGTTGGTAAACACCATCATCACTCCCAAGGTCACTCCAAGAGGGGGGCACATAGTAGTTAAAGCCCATCTCCTACCAGAAAGCATAGGAGATATGGAGTGGATGAAATGAAGGGAAAAATGAACAAGATTAAGCCTCCAACGTTTGATGGAGAACATAATAAGGAGGAAGATGTCGAGACATGGTTGCTTGGCATGAGGAAATATTTCCAATTGTAGAATTATTCCTCTCATGCAGAAGGAAGAATTGTAATGTATCAACTGAAGGGAAAGGCATCCATGTGGTGGGATCATATTGTGCAGGTGCAACACATTACAGAGAAAGATATCACTCAGAAAGAGTTCAAGAGATATTTTGAGAAGAAATACTTGACTAAAAGATACTATGACATAAAGATGAAAGAGTTCTTTGAACTCAAGCTGGGCAGCATGACCATTGATGAATACGAAGGAAGGTTTTTGGAATTACTAAAGTATGTTCCATTCATCAAGGATGAGACTGCCAAGATTTAGAGGTGTCCAAGTGTATTTCCACCTTCCATTGTTGACAAGATTCAGTATGATGATCCTAAGACTATGGAAGAAATGATAAGAAGAGCGAAATGTTTATATGAGAAACAAAGAGAAAAGCCTACTTTTCGGAAGGCTTGGGATGACTAGATGAAGTTCAAGAAAGAGAAGAGGCAGAAGGGAAACAAGCCATCCCTTCTTAGAAATAGTCCTCAAGGACAACCATCATTTAGAGAGTCGAGAATGGCTGACGTAGAGGAACAAAGGCCAAGGCAGATGCCCATTCGGTGTTGGGGCTGTCAGGGGAGCCACAAGTAGAGAGATTATCCCCATAAAAATGGTAAAGTGAGAGCTATCCATAATGTTCAACAAGATGAAATAGTGGAGGACATGGGCAGTAGAATGCCAAGGATCTACGCATCCCTGGACAACAAGCAAGCTGAATTTCAATCACACATGATTGAAGTGGAAGGTATGATTAACAACCAACCATTTACTATTCTAATTGATCCCAGGGCTAGCCATAACTATATAGATCCTAGAGTGGTGGAAAGTTACATTTGACAAGAAGCAAACATGAAAAGTCTTGGTTAGTGCAGCTAGCTACAGGAAGCAAGAGGAAGGTCACTAAGTTATTTAAGTCATGTCCAGTGGACATGAATGGACTAAGCATAAAGGCTGAATTGAATTTTTTGCCTTTAGGTTCTTATTATTGTCTAATTGGGATGGACTGGTTGGACCAACACCATGCCATCTTGGACTGTCATAACAAGGCATTCACTTTCCTGGATGAGGAAGGAAATCGAAAAACAGTCCAAGGAATTCCCAGATCTATTGCTATCAGAGAAATCTCACCAATGCAGCTGAAGAAGTGCTATAGGAAAGGTTGTCAATTATTTGCAGCCCATGTGGAGGAAACACCTAAGGATAAGGTGTCAAGTATTGGAGATCATGCAGTTCTAAAGGATTTTTAAGATTTATTCAAGGAGGTACCAGGATTACCTCTGAAAAGAGATATTGACTTCTCTGTAAACTTGATGCCTAGAGAAACTCCATGGTCGAAAGCTCCTTCTAGAATGAGTACGCCAGAGCTGAAAGAACTGCATTTGCAGCTTGAATAGCTTCTGAAGAAGGGGTATGTACACCTAAGTGTGTCACCTTGGGGTGCCTCGGTCCTATTCATGAAGAAGAAGGATGGGACACTGAGATTGTGTATCGATTTCAGACAATTGAACAAAGTAACTATAAAGAACAAATATCCTCTACCGAGGATTGATGACCTCTTCGATCAGTTGAAGGATGCGAAGATATTTTCAAAGATAGACCTCAGGTCGGGATATCACCAGGTAAGGATAAAGGATGAAGACATTGGCAAGACCACCTTTAGAACAAGGTATGGTCATTACGAGTTCATAATGGTGTCATTTGGGCTGTCAAACACACCCATTTTTTTATGTGCCTGATGAATGGTGTATTTAGGGACTATCTAGACAAGTTCATCATAGTCTTCCTGGATGACATTCTGGTGTATTCCAAGTTAGAGGAAGAGCATGAAAAACATCTTAGGATGGTGTTGCAGGTGATAAGAGAGCACCAACTATATGCCAAGTTGAGCAAGTTCTTGTTTTATCAGGAGCAGATCCATTACTTGGGGCATATTATTTCGAAGGAAGGGATAGTTGTAGATCCTGAGAAGATTGAGGCCATAAAATAATTGTTAGCGCCAAAGAATGTGACATAAGTCAGATCCTTTATGGGTCTAGCTGGTTATTACAGAAGGTTTATCACAGGGTTCTCGAGGATAACTCACCCTATCACTTCCTTACAAAGGAAGGAGAAGAAGTTTCAGTGGATAGAGGATTGTGACAGAATCTTCTAGCAATTGAAGAAACTGTTAACCAATGCTCCAATCCTGAGGATCGTAGATCCAAATGAAGATTTGGTGGTGTGCAAAGATGCATGAAAAGAAGAAATGGGAGGACTCCTCAGTCAGAATGGATTCGTAATCTGTTATGAATCCAGAAAGTTGAAAGAGAATGAAAGGAACTATGAAACTCATGATTTGGAGTTGGCAACCATAATACATGCTCTAAAGAAATGGAGACATTACCTCATGGGAAGGAGGTTCAAACTAAGAACAAACCATAACGGTCTGAAGTACTTGTTTGATCAACCAACCTTGAACGCTAGACATAGTAGGTGGTTGGAGTTTCTCTATGAGTACAATTTTTATATCTAGCATATCAAAGGGAAGGAAAATAAAGTGGTTGATGCAATCAACAGGAGAGTGCATGAATTACATGCTACAACCATTAGCATGTACCAAATTGATATTAAAAGTAGAATTTTGGAGGCTGCAAATATAGATTTGCACTACAGGGATTTGGTAGCAAAGCTACAACAAGGTAAGATGCCATAAAAAGTGGAGATTTATAAATTGGAAACTGATGGAATACTTCTGTACAAGAACAAAATTTATGTACCTAATGTACAGGATTTGAAACTTGTGATTTTTCATGAAATGCATAATGTGCCTTATGAAAGGCACCCAGGATATCAGAAAATTGTGGCAGCAGTCAAGAGCCATTACTTTTGGCCATGTCTGAAGAAAGAGATTGAATACATCACTATATGTATGGAGTTCCAGAAGGTTAAAGTTGAGAACAGACACCCAACAGGGTTGATGCAACCTTTACCCATTCCCGAGTGGAAGTGGGAAGTGGGAAGTGGTGACAATGGATTTCATCACGGGATTGCCTAGAACTGACAAGTAGCATGATTCAATCATGGTGGTAGTGGAAAAGATTACGAAACCTACCCATTTCATTCCATTAAAGACTACTCATAAGGTAATGGATGTTGCTATTATTTTTATGAAGGAAGTGGCATGATTGCATGGAATTCCCATGACAATTGTGTCTGACAGAGACCCACAATTTACCTTAAATTTCTAGAAAGGGTTATTCAAGGGGTTCAGAACGAATCTGAACTTTAGTAAAACTTATCATCTTGAGTCTGATGGGCAGACAGAGCAGGTGAATCAAGTGATAGAAGACATACTAAGGATGTATGTGATGGACACACCATCTAAATGGGAAGACTACCTACACTTGGTAGAATTCTCCTACAACAATGGGTATCAAGCATCGTTGAAGATGAGCCCATTTGAAGCACTTTATGGCATAAAGTGAAATACTCTAGTGAGCTAGGATAATCCAGCTGATAGGGCAGTAGTTGGGCCAGAGTTGCTCAAGGAAATGGAAGAACAGATGATAAAAATGAAGCGGAATTTGAAAGCCGCCCAAGACAGGCAGGAAATTTATGCTGATAAAAACAGAACCCATAGAGAGTTTAAAGTGGGTGACCATGTTTTCCTGAAAGTAAAAGCTAATAGAAGTTCCATGAAGCTGGGAAACTGCACCAAGTTGGCAGCCATATTTTGTGGGCCATTTGAAATCCTAGAAAGAATTGGGCTAGTTGCATATATGCTTGCATTACCTGCATCCATGACTATACATAATGTATTTCATATTTCATTTCTTAATAAATATATACCTGATGCTAATCATGTTATCGATTGGAATGTGATTCAGGTGGAGCAAGAAGGTGTCTTGCAAGTGCATCTTGTGCACATATTGGATCGGAAAAGAAAATGGCTCCAGAATCGAGCCATAGGGCTTGTAAGGGTCCAGTGGACCTGGTACGGTCCCGAGGGCGTGACATTGGAGTATGAGGATGCTATGCGAGCATAATACCCGCATATTTTTGAAGATTTTGAAAAGCTTGCTAATGTTGTGTAAAGAGTTGCACTAAGGACAGTGTAGAAATAAGGGGAGGGGATTGTAATATTCCCCGGTAGTGCCCCAATTATATTATGAGTTGTAATCATGTTTATGAATTGTAATCATGTTTTGTAGGCTGGTGAGCCAAGTATTGATAAGCTGGTGGGCTTATGTGTTTATTAGGATGGAGAGCCTAAGTGTTAAGTCCAAGAGCTTGATTTTGTATATGTAATTATGCAGATCATTAATATAATATATAAACATCGTTGCGTGCCGACCGACCATGAAGAAAGAGTGATGGGGGACTAAGCTTCCATAGTATGGGTATGGGAGAGGGGGCTGGGAGGTTGGAAGAGGGGCTAAGCTTGAGGGCTTAAGTCCTTACGAATAATGATTTATTATTATTCCAAAGTGATGTGAAAGGTATGTTTTTATCCTAAGTCCTGGGAGAGACAACGCATGCAACCCCAACGTGTGCAAAAGGGAACAAATACTTGATG